>QDEB01099117.1:0-15543 GCA_004193795.1 Asbolus verrucosus | reverse complement strand
AGATGATAGCGACTTAAAAAACCGCTGGACCGATGGACCGATATACATATAATTTCCATATCACTATGATTTTGTTTTATTTTTATTTTTTTAAATTTCAAATAACCTTGTTTTTGTTTGAAAAACATTAAAAACAAAATATTTAAAACTTCTTTTAAAAATTAAATTTATTCTTATGGTTCTCCCTCGACCGAGAAACCATTTCGCGTGAATCACATAGTTTAACAATGAGATGAAAAGATAATTTTTCCTATAAAAATTACTCCCAATGACTCCCAATTATTATATTTAAAACTTTACCTTAGATTTAAATAATGTAAAAATATGAATAAACGCATGAGGTTACATTTAAAAAAAGCCAAGTTGGAGTCACTTCCAGAGAAATTAAAGGTACATCTTTAAATGATACAGTGAAGTTTAAATAGTGTATTATAATATCTAGCATACAGTTCTAGCGCTACAAAAGTGAAAATAAAAAAGTTACAACAAAGGTTTTTGTTCCGCGTTCTTTTTTCACATTTTCATCATTACTATTTCTTCGCATTTCAGATATTCGTTACAGACGAGCGTAAATTTTTTTTTTATGGAAGATGTGGACCGCATGAAAGGCAAAATGTTTAATAGAAACACATTTTCTCCTATTTTCTCATACTTTATATTAATTTGAATACAATTATGTGTAAAAAAACTGTTTCTAATATGATTTCTCAGTTACAATAAATAAGCAATTAATTTACTTAATGCTGTTGCTTTCTTACAACCTTTTTTTGAAAATGATTTTAGTTGGTTCTAGGTAAGTTTGCAAAGCTGAACGATTATAAAATAAACACACTCCAAATTTATCTAAATTCAAGGAATGTTTTTTTATAAAACAATAATAATAATTAATGGTGTTGTCACTATTTTTAGAGATAATAGGCTTATCGGAATTTTGAATGATTAATTCGAATTTCCTAGAAGGAAATCGATCGTGGATTTAGGGAATTCGGCTGATGGTGGCAGTACTGGCTAAATTCAACTTTCAGTGTCAATTTAGAAACTTTTTGTTCTGTCAACATTTAAAGTTATGTTTTTAAAAGCCAAAAATTAATCACCAAGGAATTATAAATTCTTTTATAATTTTTACACGGCGTGTAGTTTAAATATTTAGTGGCTTTTTAATAAAAATTCTTGGTAAAAGTTACATTCTCTAGAACGTCGGAAGTTACCGATCTCGAACGACAGTCAGTGTTCCCACAAACAACAAGCTACGGCCAGTAAGTGATTTTCTTGTGATTTTTCTACCATTTATTGACGTCTTTTTTGCATTTTGTTGATAAATTCGTAGAGTTTTTAAGTTTGGTCGACTCGGTAAGTTGTTATGTATCGCTTTGATGTAGATTGCGCCTGTTAAATTTCGCAAAACCACTCACCCACAGGACGGAGGTTTTTTCTTTCCGAACAATGCAATGCGTCATGTGTAGTTTCTAATAGTCGATAAAGAACCTCGGGTTTTCGTCGAATTGTCGATGGCACGGGGTTCAGACGCTGTTTCGACGGGTCCTGCTGGAGTTCGGGGGTCATGCATCGGGGGTTTTTCCACGATTCCGCGAAGCCGTCGAGTCAGATGGATGGCTGTCGCCGTGTTTTTTTTTCATTGTCGAGAACGAGGTTTGGCATCGTGCACTTGGCCTAAATTTCCAGGGAGCAGATATTGACATTGGCGTCGGTTTGTTGGTGAGGTCCGACTTGTGCAATCGAGGGTCCTTTGTCCTCACGGCCACCTGCCGTTGGATAGACATCCTTGGTATGTGGCAAGGACCTTGAACAAGCGCTGCATCCCCTCTTCCGGCGGCGGTCCGGGTCGTCGACCTGGCGTCTTTGTTGGGCCAGGTGTTCTAATGATTTGTGTTCTGTGCAGCGAGCGGAGGCCGTATTGCCTGACTGAATTTCAACTGGTGCGAAGCGAGAGTTTTCGAGGCGCGCCCGATCACCACCACGACGGAGAGCCCCAGGCAGACGGGGCCACAAGCTCGTAATTCGGGGAAGGACGCTGTTCCCCCCGTGAAGCGACGCTGGGTCCCTCCATCGACATTGCGACGTCAAGATGCGCTCACCCCCGAGTCCCGTAACGACCTCGTGTTCCGCAAGGTGCGCGGCATCCTCAACAAGCTCACCCCGGAGAAGTTCCAGAAGCTGAGTGATGACCTGCTCCGCATCGAGCTCCACTCGAGCGTCATCCTAAAGGGAGTGATTCTGCTCATCTTCGACAAGGCACTCGACGAGCCCAAGTACTCGTCTATGTACGCACAGCTGTGCAAACGCCTGTCAGAGGAAGCCCCCAATTTCGAACCCGACGACAGCGCCTGCACCTTCCGTCTACTGTTGCTGAACAAGTGCAAGGTAGAGTTCGACAACCGTGCCGCCGCTTTGGAATCCAGCGCCGGTTTCAATGAGGAAGATGAGGAGCGCCGCCAGCTGGCCAAGCGCAAGATGCTTGGCAACATCAAATTCATCGGCGAACTCGGCAAGTTGGAGATACTCTCCGAGGGCATCCTTCATCGCTGCATCCAGGAGTTGCTGGTGCGCCATGGCGACGACCCGTCCGAGGACTTGGAGTGTTTGTGTCAAATCATGCGCACCTGCGGCCGTATCTTGGACTCGTGCAGGGGCCAGAAACTCATGGATCAGTACTTCGATCGTATGAAACTGCTCACCGAGAACACAGATTTGCAGCCCAGGATTCGTTTCATGTTGAAAGACATAATCGATTTGAGACAGGATGGATGGGTGCCGCGAAAGGCGACGGTCGTGGAAGGCCCCATGCCCATCAACCAGATCAGACCGGCGGACGACGACCGACCGGGATTCCGCAGGGACCGCAACCATCACGACCGGGACAGCGACAGATCGAACCTCTCGGAACTGTTCCGCCATCCAATGAAGACCAGGGGCGGCCTCGACGACATGATCATGAGCATGAACTTAACCCCTTCGTCGCCGAACCTCATTCCGACCAACACCTTCGGTCCCAACGGCTTCGGGAACCAGCGCGATGGAGGCTTCCGCGGACACAACAACCAACGCAGCGGCTACAACAACTACAACAGCAGCCAACGAGGACAATACAAGCACAACCAAAACAACGCCAATTCGCAATACAATAATCGTGAGTTTTTCATGCACGCGACAATTTCTGCTATCGTCAATTCTTAATTGTTCCTCAGAATCTAATAAAGAGATCGCTCCACGCTTCAAGAAGAATTTGATCCTACCTAAAGAAGAAATCGAGGATGTGGAGCTCAGACCAAACTCGATGCTTTTCAATAAGGCTTCTGTCAAAACGAATAACATAATGAACAGAACCATCGAGCCCAATTTTACTCAGAGCTTGAAACAACCACCAGCTCCTTTGCACAAGGAACCGTTGCCAATCAAACAAGTAAGCTCTGAGAAGCCCAAACAGTCCAAAAAGGACAAGGTAAGTTGAAGTTATCACGTCTCAAGGTTCATTAAAACTACCGCGAGTTGTATGTTAATGCTTGCTTCATTAATTTAAACAAGTAGATAATTTCAAGGCGGAATTTTGGCGAAATTGTCTCACCTTGTGAATTATTACTTTCACCTTGTAAAAATCAACAAATTTTCCTATTGCAGTGCTTAAAAAATGTTTTAGCAAATCCTCTGATGGTGTTTCCTTTTTTGCTTAAATTGGTGTATGTCTTTGATTTTTATTAAATTTCTTAATGATGTTAAATTGAAGGCTAATTGAAACAACATTAATGACCAATTAGTTTCAGCCAGAGGAAGATTATGTTGATTGATATCTAGGTGAAGTTAATTGCGTAAATCGTCATGTGCATATACCGTAAGCTTATTTGAAGAATATTATTTGTTTTAATTTAAAATAAAGCCTCTGCAAATACGGTGTTAATCCCGTTTCATATCATGAATTGGTAACTATCATAACATATTCCAACTGCAAAGAATCGCAATAAAAATGCTTTTGTGGCATGTGTTCGCTTGGCATTTTGCAAAGTGCATATAAATAGGAATGAAGTTCCCTTTTATATGGATATAATGAAATCATCCTTTGCCAGTAACTTTGTTCTGCAATCATGATTCTGCAAGTACGGTTGCAATGTATATTTCACCTTCAAAAAAAAAGGCGTTATCAAAGCACTTTAAATAAAGATCCATAATTTTTTACTTAACACTAACTGGTGAATGCACAGCGCTTCACTATTAGTGATTGGGTTGGGGTTTTTTTGCATCTTGAAGCAGCGTCCCAAATAACTCTCTCCTAGATGAGTCTGATTTTTCCAGAAAATAACATTTTTCAAAGAAGAATTATAAACATATTTGATGTTTTTAAAGAATGTTTTTATGTATCACATTTTTTCTCTTTGTATTATCTATTATTATTATTGACTAGTTTATTATTTACTTATGTATAAACTGTAGAAAAATGTAAAAACTGTGTTACGTTAAAAGAACAAGGTAAACGGTAAAAGACAAAAGTGGGTTAATCCTTCAAATATATTTAAATTAAATTGGTGAAAATTATTCAGTAATTTAATTAGGACATGAACAAGAATTTGCAGATATGGTGCTTGAGAATTGATGGTGGTATTAAAATATATACTTAATCAAATAAAACTCTTCAGGTTAGCCAAAAGTAAATACATTCACAAACTTGATAAATTTAATTTAACCGTGCACGTGACAAAACGAAATCTTTGTTAACTGTTTTCCTGATCATTAAAACTTGTATTTTCAATGAAATTATATTAAAGTTATCGACCGTTTATACCTAGGAAAAGGAATGCTTTTATTCTAGTAAGGTAAGGTAAATATATGAAAAATTTTACCGTAAAACACTTCTAACATTGGCCTTTTTCAATTCAATGGACAGTTGAGAGTGAAGTTATAAGAACGAATTGTAAAAGCGGCATTGTTAACAGCTGTTTTTTGATTTCGCTTCCAACACTACAAAATATGATAATTATAATAAAATACAGAGAAAAATAATTAAACACGGTTCACTTTCAATATACGAAACTAGATTTGGTGAGTTTGGTAACTTTTGTGTTGTGCTCCTACTTTTTCTTTGTTAGCTTTATCCTTGTGTAACTCTAGTGTCACATTTTACCATTTCAGTTCTTAAGATGACATGTCATTTATCATTACTAGTTGGATTGACCGACGAAAATTGAGTTTTAGCAAGAAAATGCGATTTTATAGTGAATTTGTGAAATCAATTACACTTTTGAGGATAGTTTTATACCGATTTTATTATTATTTTTATTATTTCGAAACTTGAGATTGTGCCAACATTATTTAAAAAGAACTAGTAAAAAGAGCCAATAGTAAACATTACAGATGTGAAAACCCTGTTAGTTTCGTATATTGAAAGTAAACGAATATACTTTGTGCATTAGTTCAAAATTGCAAAATTGCGTATGAATTATAACAGTGAAAAACGTGAAAGGAAATGGTTACTCATTATTTTAATATAAAATTAATTAGTTTTATTAAGGATTTAAATAACAATGTTAACAAAAGCTTTGTTTAACAAAGGAGAAGCAAAATAGAATGGAAACAATTAAATAACTAACGTGTAAAATCGGCTACTTTTAATGTACAGACCTAAAAACGGAAAAAAAATCGTACTTTTCCCCTTAACGATCCAACTTTCACTTTTTTGTTAGTTACAATTCTTATTGGCATATTTGTAGATTCACCTTTGTGCAGGGTTGATTATTTTTTACACATCATGAATATATCTTATACTACGGCGGCTGTTAGTACATTTTAAATGCGCCCATATTTTAAATCATTCGCAAAAAAGTTTATCTGATATCAAATTTGACATTGACAGAATTACCGTTTTTTTTATTTTAAAAATGGAAAGTAGTAATTAATTCTTAGTTCCTCAAATTAATGGAAACAGTGTTTTTGTTTCTTATCGTGTTAGTGCAAATACCAAATTATTGCTCGCAGTTTGATGTTGGTGTGTAAACTGCACTTTGGCTTCGTTGATTGGATATTTTCCAATAGTCTTTTGTCATTGTGGGCGGAATTCAAGGGTGAGTTCCAAAACCTTACTCTTGTACTCAGAGTTTACGTTTTGTCATTTTCAGAAATAAGAGTATTAAACTACTCACATCAGTGATATTCCTGACAGTCGAGTTTCATTACATATTCAGTGCCGTTCTAATACTTTGTCACCATTATTTACTCAATATCTATGACTAACCAACTCTGCTTTTTCTCATACTCCTACTGGAGAGTAGGTTTTGGATTTGGGTTAAATGTAATGATATTATTAAACATGGTTGCTTTCTTTTTTGAATGATTCATATTTTGACCGATTTGCTTTACATTAGGGCCCAACTAAAGATGAGGTCTTGAAGAAATTCGCTTCGCTGCTGGATGAACATTGGAAAGGTGACATCGATCTCAAACAAGCTATTAACTTGTATAAAGAACATAAAGTTCCCGACAAGTTTGCCAAGGATGTCATACTGCACGGCTTGTCTATTGCTTTAGATAAATCAGGTGAGTTGTGTACGACAATGGTTTTATCTGTCTATTCTTAATCCCAAATAATTAGATGTGGAACAAGAGAAGATAATCAAACTGCTTAGTAATTTGAAAGAAGAGAACGCCATGAACGGAAATACCCTTCAAGATTCGTTCAAATCGCTCTGTAACATCTTGGACGAGCGAGAGAACGAAATAGAGAAAGCTACAAGCGCTGTGGCCTTCCTTTTCTGCGTCGCTACCACCGAACATTTGACGTCTTTATCCGAAGTGGCTTCGTTGACGGACAACGGTGCCCACTATCCGCTATTCCTGTTGGTGTTGCAGCATCTACACCAGAAACGCGGCAAACCCGAGCTCACCGAACTCTTCAATAAGAGCAAAGTCAATCTGCTAACTCAACTGCCCGAAAGCGACAAGACCAAGGAGAGACTGTCCGAAATTCTGGAAGAGCGCGATTTGACCTTCTTATATCCGCTGCTGCGCATCCAAGCCGAATTAGCCAGGCAGCTGAACGCCGATCCAAATCCGCAGTCGTACTACAAATGGATCAAGGAAAATCTGGATCCCGCCAACTTCACCGATCCGGGATTCATAAACGCCCTCATGACCGTGCTTTTGAAATATATCACACAAGAGGCGGCCGTGAGCGGTGACGACAAAGCCGTGGCGGAAAAAGAGAAGAGCATGCTGGAACGATACCAGCCGATCTTGCACGCGTTCCTGAGGGAAAAACACGCTCTTCAACTCGTAGCGGTGTATTCTTTGCAGGTGCACTTCTATTCTTTAGGCTTTCCGAAGGGACAACTCCTTAGATGGTTCATGGCCCTCTACGATTTGGAGATTGTCGATGAAGAAGCCTTCCTCAACTGGAAAGAAGATGTTACTGATGCTTATCCCGGCAAGGGACAAGCTCTGTTTCAGGTGAACACTTTTTTGCCAGTTAGTGAGATATTTTACATATTTTAATGTGTTATAATGTCCACGGATTTTTTTGTGGATGATAATAAGATTTTGTTGTAGGTGAACCAGTGGCTAACATGGCTGCAGGAGGCTGAATCTGAAGAAGAAGATGGTGAGGATTAGACCTGCAGCATGAAAATGCGCTCGTCACTTAGGAAAAGTTAAATATAATTTAAGTTATTAAATACACACAGGGACTCTGGTCCTGTATTTACTTTGTTTTTGGTGTCGACAAAGGTTTCTGTAGTCCATAACAATGTCGTTAGCCTCGATGAATTATGTTTTTCATTGTTTTTCGCGCCGAGTAACTTCTAGTTGGAATTGTACAACCTACTGGCTGTTAGTTTCTGTGCGTGAATGGTTTTTATATAATTTTAATTGATTAATAATTATTGAATAATAGGAAAAGTGATTTAGATCTGTAAGTTTATATACCTATTGCATGATTGCCACCCAAATTGAATGTGTCGTGGTTCAATATTGTACCCGCACTTACCACTCTTGACTGTGTTGATAAATTAATAATTCATTATTATACTTCATGAGCTTTTCAAACTATAATATATACTTTTATAACAATGTGTTCTCCCTTTATGTAATTGAATGTCCTATTTTATTTTTCAAGTATTTTGTTATAAATGATAGTTAAATTCCCAATACACTTAGATTAGTCAATGTTTCACATAAACAACTATGAAATCATGTCCTGTGAATATGATTGTGTTAATAAACTATTCGGTGGTATTTTGCTATCGACGTAAATTTTAAAGTCTTTTCTTCTCTACCTCACCGCTCCGAGTCCTCAGTTCACATGAAAAGAAAAAACAAGATCCATTCCGAAAGCGATGTGTATTTAGCTGTGTAATTCAAACTGCTGGTGTACATTCTATGCACAATCAGCCAATCTTACGCGATAGTGTGCTTACACTGGATTAAAAAAAATGTGGGATGGAAAACGAGTTGCACAATATTGTTTGAAGGTGTCACAATTATCACATAAAATTGCAGTAATATTTTTTATGAAAGCAAATTAGGGATAAAAGATGATAATAATTCAAAAAACCAATTATTTTAGTTGTTAAAGGTCCGTCTTACTTCATGCAAAATAGTAACTTATGTACAAATTTTAGACACATCCTAAATTTTAGAATCGATAGGGTAGACACGTCCAAAGACCAGTGACGGGAAGTGACACCTAACCTTAAACTTGCTTTTTTTAATCGTACAAATATGTTTAAGAAGTAACATTTTCAACTGGAACAAAAACATTTAAACTAACCGTTTAACTTTTGTAGATTTGATGAGAAAGAAAGCATCTCCGGTGTTCTTCAATTAAAGTCATCAGTTCAAAAAGGGATACGTACAAAACTAGTTGATTCTTATCCTCATTTGGAAGGTTTCATTGATAATATTTTACCAAAAAAGGATTCGTTACGTATAGTAAAATGGTGAATACAGCAGTTGATTTTGATCGCATCTTAACGTTCCTATGATAATTTAATTTGCAGCCATGACCACATAGAAATTATAGTGAATTCAGCCGGAGAATTACTATTTTTTAGACATAGAGAAGGACCATGGATGCCTACTTTGAGATTATTTCATAAGTGTATGCTATATTAAAATAGTGTAAACAGTATTATTAACACTGACACAACTTCAGATCCATTTTTCCTGCCAATGCAACAAGTAGACAAAGGTGCGATTAGATTTGTTTTAAGTGGAGCAAACATCATGTGTCCAGGATTGACGTCACCAGGAGCGAAAATGACTGAAGTTCCTAAGGATACTGTAGTGGTAAGTTACTACAAAGACAGTTGTAATCAACCAATCAATTTTTATGTTCAGGCTATAATGGCTGAAGGAAAACAACATGCCTTAGCTATTGGTAAAACCACTCTCTCCACTGAAGACATGTAAGTTGTTTCCATAATTTTTATTTTTGATGCTGTTAGGTACCACTTATTTTTTTCAGAGCAAAAATCAACAAAGGAATAGGTGTTGAAAATTATCATTATTTGAATGATGGATTGTGGCAAATGAAACCCGTTAAGTAAATAATTCTGTTTTGTATTTATTACATAACTAATAAAATCTTTTTTAAGATAATCAGATTTTTTTAGTAATGTGCAAAAAATTGCTTATAACTACTAGGGGATTTTACCATACTAATCCATAATATTTAATTATTGTGGTCAATAAATA
Source organism: Asbolus verrucosus (assembly GCA_004193795.1). NCBI lineage: Eukaryota > Metazoa > Arthropoda > Insecta > Coleoptera > Tenebrionidae > Asbolus > Asbolus verrucosus. Next base: position 5,850 of record QDEB01099117.1, on the reverse strand, counting down.
TCCTTTACAACATTGTATCAAAGTGAAGTCTAACTTCTTCAAAACAATTTTACTTGTTTGGTAAACCGAGTCATTCTCTGAAATAAATAATGTTATTATTACATTCAGCGTTGAGAGTTGAACTAACATCTGTATTAATTTGTTTGTGGGTTTGTAACGCGAGTTTAACCTGGGAATATTAAATATTAATTTTAATAACATTTCTGGACAGTGAGTTGTGTTGTGTGGTATGTAATATTGAAGTTAACGTAACTTCACTGAAGTTATTTAAAATCAAGCATGTACCGTAAAACTCGGCATTTGGATAAAATCCTTCAGCTTAAAAAAGAAAACTTGAAACATTTGTTCTTAATTATTTTTGTGTATTGCGTTTGACGTTTAATTGATCTAACTACAAGAGTGTAATATTGCTATATAGGAGAATTATTTGCAATTCTTTATTATAAATCTTAACACTCTACATATATGCTGCATCAGTAATTGATGTTACATGTTTCATAAATGTTACATCTAGATCTTTAATAACTTGTGACCTTGTTAATACTGAATATTCAACATATTTTAAATTTTAACAGTAAACGGGAAAACAGTCCATTTTTTGCTATTTAATGCTAAATTATTTCTTTTCATGTAGATTAGGAAATTGAGGCGTTAGGGCATCGTTCACACTGTTAACTATTTTATAAAGTTTCAAATGATCAGTATAAAGTTGAAACTTTATTTACAGTTTATGCATTTTGCCTTTCTTAATGACGTATAATGAACGTCTGCTGCAAAATGGAATATATTTTCATTGAAATCTTTATCATACGAGGGGTACAATCATTGATTTTTGATTTATGCATAAAAGTTGAAAAAAGTTCATTCCTGTCCTACGCTTGTGTATATTTAGTTGCCTGGTCTGCAGGCGCATAGCAGGAGAACTCTCCTGCTGGATTCGGCACTTTCCGCGCGGATCGATCGTCTTGAAAGCTTGGCTTCGCTTTATTTCAGCGATTCCTGCTGGTCTTCTTGACTATGCAATAGCGATATAGGCTTTGTTAGTAGCAAACGGTGTTTAGTGGTAAACGGTAGCGCGAAGCGTATAGTGATACAATAACCGGCGTAAGTTTACATTGTGCCATATGATGAATAGAAAATGACATCGACTACAACAATAAGAAAATCCTACGGGAACAGGAAGATCTTTGCATTTCCCGAAGATTATTCCCTTCGGTCTCCAAAACAGAGACCAAGTTCGGCTAATGTCCCAAAGAAAAATGAAGAAATCGTCAAATTAATCAAATATATCGACGATAACATTATTGGGAAAAACAACGCCTTCCTGGGACCATTCGGCCGAAGGAAAGGTAAATTTGTTTGTGTGTGAAATATTGTTTTGAATTTAATTTTCAACCGTAAACAAATAAATCGGACACGATGTGACATTGCCAAAATATCGTCGAAATTTAATTTCTATTAATAAGTGGTAGGCATGCAAAATCTCTTGGATTTGCGGTGTAATCGAATGTTGTCAAAAATTTAAAGTGCACAGAATATCTCGAATTCTACATTTTTGTAGCCAACACGTGATGCGCTATTGTAAAAAAATGTAGCATAGAACGCCCATTGCTGTTTTTCTGGATACCAACTAGAGATCATCCGAGTACTTATTTTTATTTTGCAGATTTATCACACGAGTGTGGGTGGAAATTACAATCCTGATTTATCTCTATTGTTTTTTAATTGTAATTTTAGCGATAAATATTCTACATGTCTGTTTCAAACAAATCTTTATCAATGCCAAACGAACACATTTTTTTAAATGAATTGTACAAATTCGGTTAATAGGTATTGAGTTTTACAAGAATCGTTATTGTTTCGTGTTAATTTTCGGATAAAGAAACGATTTTCATTTATAATAAAAGTTATTGTATTGTTTACTTATCCTTCTGAGATAAACTTTCATCAAGGTTGAATGAAAGAATTTGAAATTAAAATTATCTGATTTGGCACATTAATAATATATGAAACAGTAACACTTTCAATGGTTCTTTATGTACAAAAGTGATTCATACGTTGCTTGCAATAATTAACACGTATGAAACTCAACGTTCTTCGATTTAAAATAAAAACAATCAAATTTCACATAGTTTAATCAGTAAATTAGTTGTTTCATCAATGATAGGATCATTTGTTTTGCAATTAACACCAGTGAAATACTGTAAAGGTGAAAATTGAATAGACGTCATCAATGAAAATTCAGATTTATTGTTTGTTTGATTATAATTTTTTCTGCGTGTTCTGGAAGATTTTAGGCATTTTTTCAGTAATTTCCTATTTTCAGCCCGTAAATATTTTAAAGATTTAAAAATATTAGGATGAACGCGGAAAAACTAAATAAATACCTAAGCACTTCTAGCAGTTGCTCCGCATGAACGCGAAGGTTCAAAATTCAGAGTAATAACTATTTTAGACTGACAATGTCCAAAAATGTGCCTTGTCTCTTGTGACCCAATTGCGTAACCCCAGTACGTAAAAAAAATCAAACACAAATAGGAGTCAGTGGTGTTACACTTTTTCTAAGTTTCGCTAGTAAAGCTTAGAAAGCTTAAGATTTATTAGACTTTTTTATTGGAAGAGGAGGACAATTTTATATACGTTGTAACATTTTGTGCTACTCCGGAAGTGACAGTTTTGTTGTTTCTTTTTAACGACACATTTAAACGTTTTTTTAAATAGACATTTTGCTAATTTTGCCTCATTATCGTTATCACAAGTTTTCTTCCCATTTAGAAAAGTAATTTTTGTTCATTTTTTGAGAGCTTTATGAGAATAATACCGAAAATGTCAATTTACTGCCTGAAGCTGCTACTTGTGTAAACGTTTTAAACTTGATTGTTATTGAAAACCCACTTTCAATGCATTTTTTATAGCCTAAAAAAATGTTTTAGTTACACTATCGATTGTACAAGAAAGTTGTACTCAAACGTAGGGAACAGGTTATTTATTATCTTTTCTCTTTAATCAGAAACAGGTGATCATCTAAATAAATGGAGTGGTGTATATATTTAGCTTACACAGTAATACCTGTATCCGTACTAAGTTCTCAGAAATTTAAAAAACAGAAAATTTTCACAGAACGTTTTTAAGAACATCCGATAATACAAGTGGGACATATGAAAATTGGGAATTTTGACTTCCGCCAAAATTTAACTGCTTTATTAGATCGCAAGAAAAGTCATAACCAACATTTTAATAAATTGTTAGATTATTGCTTTAAATATTTTTGTGTAGAATGCCACTCTTTGTAGTTTTGCATATAACGAAATAATATGGGATGAAATAAAGAACCATTTTACGACACTGTAACTTGTAAAACTGTTTTTTATTTCATGATTTAGGACCTTTCATCAAACAGTTATCGTTGTAAATTTTAACTCTTAATATACGTTTTTAAACAGATCAAAATACTTCAAGTGTTTGCAATTTTTACACCCACAATATTTATTTTGCGGATATTTTTAACTCCGAAGAAATTAAATTTACCTCTAACTTATGTTGCAGGATGTTCAACACAGGTGCTTTTCTTAGTAATTAAAAAAAAAGTAGGTATACTAGTCGAAAAATAAACAACAATTTGTCACAAATTTACAAATTTCTGTCATCTCAAGTTTCACTTGGCTAATTGTTACACGTAATCTATTTGGGTGTAGCCGAAATTCGCCGAAGCAAATTTAGGACACATTGTCAAACTACGTTTTCTTAAATAGTCGTCCAGATGTTTTAAAAAGTCGTCTCATGAAGTTGTAACAATTTGTCCTACATAAGTTGCATTTCTGAGAATTGGTGGAAATTGTCTGCTGGTTTTAAAAATAATTGTTCGCATTTTTCTTTCTCTCTACGAAAAGCTAGACAGTGTGTCGCTTTGTCAATAATAACTTACTAGTTTGGCGTCCAGTGAGGGCACAATTTTTAAGTTGAACGAACCGAAATAAAGATTTCGTGGAAATTAAGTGGGCCAATAGAGGGGATGTTACGATTTCCTTGTTTTGTTTGTGTATTTTCGGATAGAGGGTGCACGTGCCATTGCATCGATCCATAAGGTGACCTATCCTCATACCAGTGGTGGTAGGGCAGACCTGTTATTACTGAGTACAATAACCCCCAGGGTGAAATACAATAGGTACCCCTTTTATCTTTGGGCTCGTTTGTACGCTCCGTAATTACATACACCTGTGACCACTTTTTTTCTTTTTTGTAATCATTAATAAATTATAATTCCAGATCGATCCGTGTTCATCCAGGGTTATGATTAAGTAACAAGTGGAATAATGGTTCATTGTCCCATATTTAATCACCAGTTTAATGTTTTTTTTTTTAAGATGTTTTAATCTTGTACAAATGACAATGCCAACAAATTCCAAAAAGAAACAGCCTTTATTACGAATCTGTATGCAAATATTTTTCTTGGAATCGTAAGCTCAATTAATTTTTTTTTATTTTTAAACTTGTTTAGCAAATTTTACATTTGAACGTGTGCCAGATTTAACTTAAGCTAGGTGACGTTAAGTTCTTTTTTAATTAAGGAAGAATATTGCCGGTGGTGTTTTGCTTTGATGTGCAAAATTTCACACGTAATGCTTTAACCTTAGTGAGGAACTAGATGGTAATTTATTACGTGTGTTGTTGCAATTATTTTAACTGGAAATGTCACTACTTTTACTTTGACCACCTGTTCTCTTATTTTGTTTCTAATCGTAGTGTTGAACCGAAATTGGGTCGTGATTCCTACACGAAGATTGCCAAATTCCGTCATTTGGTAGGGATAAAATTTTACCAAATCAGTTCTAGAAGCTGAAGAATCGTACTGATTGGATACTAAACTGATCACTATTTATTTTTTGGGATCTTGTTGATATTTCTATCTTTTTTTCAGTCTGAATTTTTATATAATTTCTTCCATGACATTTATGTTTAGGAGTGAATAAAGCTGTAACACGCTAAAATGTTGTTATGATAATACGTAAACATAACGTAACATCCTTTTTTAATGGTTCAGAAGTATTATTTCAATGGAAGAGTAATCAATATATATCTACAATTTAAAAAAATATGTACATTTTTTGAGATCTTCAGTTTAAAATTATTTTCGGATCAGTATATTTGAACAAAGGTTCTGCTTTTGAAACAGGCCATTCATTTTTAATTTTCCTAATGGAATATACCAAAAAATGAAGAATAAATGTAATTAACTTTCATGGTTTTGTATGACATATAGGTATACAAATTTTGATTTTGAAAAAGCCATTTTTCCAGAAAATTGGAATACTTGAAACGGATGCAAGAATAAGCAGCAAATTAAACATCCTCAACTCCATGAATATTGAAGTTAAAATGCTTATTAGCCAGTCTAGTTTTTTTTTACTGTTCCCATTTGACTGACCTTGAAAATTTGAATCGTGTTAATTTTCTAGACATTGACGCAGAGTTCTCCTTTTGGTATTTATACTGCTAATTTTTATTAACATTTAATTAAATAAACAATTGGTATTAAAATCGAAATACGCAACCCGTACCATTTTTTGATCATATTATATACTTAGTTGTTACCACCTAACACACAGGTATTTACAATTGTATTTTTTTTATTATGAACAGGAATTTGACATAACTTATTGTTCAATTTTTACAACACAATTTCTTTTTATGACAAACGATACAGCTTAAAATTGTTAATTGAAATAGTTGTTGCTGTAAGCAATCGAATACATCAGGTGAAAATTGATTAAATTGTAAGAGTTGAGAAATAATGGGAATTATTGTCGAAAGAGAAAAATTTTAACCCTACCAAAACCAAAACACTAAAGT
>QDEB01099082.1:0-14418 GCA_004193795.1 Asbolus verrucosus | reverse complement strand
TGATTTTTTAATATTGACCCAGATATGAAAAGCGGTCACAGTTAATTATTATTAATACAAAGGAACAATACGAAAAGAAGGTAATCAACCATTTCACGGCATTGTTTAAAACTTTCGCTCTTGCATTACCTAAAAATTGGATTCGGTCGAGAGAATCGAAAACCGTAACGATATAGATGAACAAAAAATAAGGATGCGATCTAATTTTTCGATGGGCGGTGCTGCTGAGGGTTGGACATCCAGAACAATGATCATTTTCGTGTGGCCGTTGGCGACCGGACGAGCCGTGGACGCCAACGCGTTCGGTCTTTTTGCAAAATAATTCCAGAAACCAGTTTGTCGATCCCGAAGTCATCCGTTCGGTTCAAGTTCACGGAAGCTGACCCTCGTTTTCGTTGCAGGTCGCCGCAGAACGAGAAGTTTCCTTCGACAACGGCCTTGACGGTTCCATCGCCGAGGACTGCTTCTTCGCGATGAAAGCGTTCAGCAAGGGCTACAGCTTCAACTTCATAGAAGGCGAGATGTGGGAGAAGTCGCCGTTCACCTTCTGGGACTTCATCCAGCAGCGCAAGCGCTGGATCCAGGGCATCCTCCTGGTCGTCCACTCCAAAGCCATCCCGATCAAGAACAAACTCTTGCTCGCGTGCTCGTGCTACTCATGGCTCACGTTGCCGCTGTCGGTGTCCAACCTGGTGTTGGCCTCCAAGTATCCCATACCTTGCCCGCCGATCATAGACTTCATTTGTGCGTTCATCGGTGCTGTGAATATTTACATGTTCGTGTTCGGTGTCATAAAATCGTTCACAGTTTACAGGTTCGGCCTGGGACGGTTTTTGCTCTGCTTGTGTGCAGCTGTGCTCGTGATACCGTTCAATCTAGTTATTGAAAACGTAGCCGTAATTTGGGGCATCTTCGGCAAGAAACATAAGTTCTACGTTGTTAATAAAAACGCGAGACCTGCGGTGACGGTTTAATCTAATCAGTTCCCCGGGATACCCGAAGGATGGAAAGCGGAAATGGAAAACGCACCAAGTCAAATGAGAGACCTAAAAGAATCACTCCTCTGGAAGTTGATTTTCATCATTAAACTGCTTCGGTCAGTTTCTCATTTCCACTCGCCTCCGTTTAATTTTATTAGAAAATAAACAAATTATGCTGTTCACACATAAATATACAAAACATGTATTATTGTTTTAATAAATATACAAATTTGTATTATACGTCGGGTATTAGATAGAAAAACTGTTCGATGGTGATTTTAATTTTGAGTAGCTTCATCTAGTTTATCTATTTATTACCACCTATCAGCGCCATCTTCATAATCATCGCTACTCGAATTTGAAATTATCACTAAAGTATTTACGTTTTTTATTGTCTTTCTTTAAATCTGAAGCTTGAGCGTTGCAAAAATCGGCCGTCATTATTAAAAAACAGTTTCGGTCCATTTCTGGATAGTTCGATAATTTTTGATCATCACAGCTTAAGTATGTGCTGCCTTATTAATATTTATATGATAATTAAAATAATCCTCCATGATGTAGTATTTCTTGAGAAGTTATTAATACTTTAAATGTACAAAGGGAGGACCAAAATACTATCTATTTCGATGATTTTATAAGTATTAATAATTTTGAGTGAAGAACAATAACTCCAATTGAATGTTTTTTTGTATTATAATATGAATTTTTATGTTCCTATGTTAGCCGTGAGATAACGTAATGCTTGTACAGTTTTGAAATCTCTTCGAAATAAAATACGAGCGGTAATAGTCCTTTTGAAAGGATTTTAGTAAATAATCACGTTTTCGTCATAAATTTCCATGAGCTTGATGGATTTATTGTACTCATTGACTTGCAGTGACTTCACTAGCTTCCACTAGCTTGCCATCAAATGAAGCCGATTTTTCGTTGTAGGATTAAAAGAAATCAAAACGTTTTAGAATCAAAACTTGATCCAGCCAAATTTTAAGTGAAATTATGAAGGTTAACTAGTTGTTAATATTTGATTCAAATCGGTGTTTCATAATGGTAATTCGATAATTAGTGTTATGAAGCGTCTTATTCTTTGTGCAGTATTAAAGATTAAATTGTTACAACTTTTCTTTGAACAATTCGAGTTTGTCATGTAAAATGTCGCATTAGTAAACTGGTATGGTGCATGTTTAATGGGATTTTATTTGAATCAAATACTCCCTTCATTTGTGACTGTTGCAAAAATAAGTGAGTACCCCAAAGATTAATTTTTATTATGTAAATAATTTTCATACGTTTTTGTGATTATTTCATTTAAAAAGGAATTGTTTCACTATAAGACATACTAGTCATTTCGTCAATTTATTAAAATAATATCGTTTACTTGATTAGCTGGTAGTATTTTTGTAGTTTGTTATTAACTGATGTGATTCGGGCTACTTTTTTTGTGACGCATCAGAAAAAAGTTGCTGTTTTAATAAAAGCCGACTGATAATTTTTTTATGTACAAAACGTTAATTAATAAAAAGTGCACAATGCGTGAGTCTTTCAATTTCCTCTTGTCTTACAAATTAAAAATTTAATACAAGTCTTTGTGAGTGAGAGTTGAGAATACACTCAAAAGTGAAATTCTATCGTTCCATCTTGATGAACACGTTCAGCCACTTCACCATTCCATTAATTGGTGCGTGATTAAAATTCACTGCTCGATAAAGATCAGTTTTAAAATTTTTCAAAAAATTCGCAAATGATTCACCAAGATCTGGAAGAGTGGAAGTCCCGGACATTCTTTTAAAGACAATTGATTCATTCATTCCCTGTTCTCATGATGATGACAGTTGCTGAATTTCATGATGATTCATTTAGTTTACCGCTGCAGTTTTAGACTTGATAGAATAGTTTTTTACACGAAAATAGTTGTCATAAACGCTCACACATTTAATATATTTAAAGTGGGACGATGGAATAAAACACAAAATGCACTTGAAAATCGCAAGTGTTTTAAGAAGTGGAAGTGAATCATATCATCTCACACAAATGTACAGAGCATTTTATCACCACTTTAGTTTTTGTTATCACCTCGTACGATTTTGGCATCCAGGTCGGGCATATATATTACTATACAATGGAAATACCAACTTAAAAAAAATAAATTGCATGTATCTGTGATCACTATCAAGTTATAATTATAATTATGTAAGCTTATCTTTCAGATAAGCGTATGTATCTACATTTTTCGATATTTCTGTTCTAAGCAATGCTGAAAATTACTTATTTCTACGACTGGTGTTAATAGCTCCAGTGAGTGCTCCTTTGAGCAAGATTACGCTTTATTATGTGCATAGAACCCCATATTCATCTACGTGCTACATGTTGTATGGAGTATTTAATATGGACCACGAAAAAATGTCCGTATTATAAAATGCCCGCAGTTGTAGACCACTGTTCTAAAATGTTCATAGACTTTAGTAACGTAACGGCAGATTATCTTTGTAAAGGATTTTTCTTTCAATCGCCAAGAGTTTTTGTTAAGACGTTTTTTGACATAAAGTGTTTTTGGGTTTGCAATATCAATAATTGTTCTTTTAATAATACATTCTCTTGCCAAATGTAAAAAAGTTCTTTGTTTTTTGTCCATGGAAATTGAAATTGTAAATTAAGTATATAATTATGCAACCAACAGTACAAATTGAAGATAACAAGAGTATAGTTTTATTATTTACTTATTATTTTCATGTATAGGTACACTACGGAGAAGTATTCGAAAAAACAGTGACACGGCAAATGTACACGTTTTTAAGTGGAATATTTGAATAAACTTCTTAAGGTTTTAAAGAATTTATATAAGTTATTTATTATTTGCATTTCGTGTTTTTTTTTCTACTTTCTACTTCTACTAATTTGAGGCTTCGAAAAACATTATATAAATTTTGTTTTCTTTTAAAAAATGTATCCTTTTCAAAATGAAAATCATGCGTGATGAAACCGCTATGAAGGGTGTAGTATCTCACTGTTATCATAATACAAATATTTATTAAATGAACAACGAAAATATAGGAATCGAAAAGTCGTGTCATGTTTTAAAGTCCAACTCGCTTGGCTTTCCCACAAAGTATACCTCAAACATTTGGAAATGCTAAATGTAAAAAATAAGATTATATAGTTTTCTAAAATATTTTGACAACTGTCAAACTCGATCGGCGCAAGCAGTAATACAACAGACGTAATTAAAGAAATGCCTTTCAAATTTCATAATTGCCCCTACTGAAAATAATTCTTAAAATTCAATGATGTGTGCTCTTTTGGTGTTGGAAATTGAAAATTAATCTCTGTAAAAGTTCTCGTGCTCGAAAAATTTTGGAGGCTTCTCTAAAACCTAGTACGGAGAAGGCAGATGAGAAAATATCATGACTGTGCTCAGTGAAGGTTTGTTTATAATTAAATTAAATACACCTAGGTCAGTAATAACATTACAGCGATTTAAGTTATAAATACCAATTTGATAAAAATATTTCAGTACATCTTTTCTTGGAAAACTGTAGTGCACCGATTAAGAATCTTGTTTATACCGTGCGATCGAAAAAANNTTTTTCGATCGCACGGTATTTTTATACAGAAATTTAGTCTTCATTGCTATTTATTTAACAACCAATTTTTATAACATCGGTGAAAATGAGTTTATAACAATGAATAAAAAACAAAAATAAGTCCAAAATTGAACCTTGAGGGGCTCCTGAATTAACAATAAGTATTAATGAAAATGATCTATACTGACCGAAAAATTGTCCACCTTAATGAAGATTATAAAAAAAGATTGCGTAACGATTCAGAAAAGCCTAACGAACTTAATGTGTTGATTAATAAGTAGATGAAAACCTTTAAGCAAAGGTCATCTTGCATCACTTATCAGAAAGTTGCATTATGGGTAAACATTTCCAGAATACAAGGTAAAATAAAATTCTGAAACTCAACACAACGTTTTATTAAAATTTAACAATCAGTATTTCAGGAGTAAGAACTGTCCAACAAATTCTGGAATTTACACCAACAGTCAGACAAAGACGTGTAACAATTGAGCCTCTTCACCACAAAAAACTTTTCAATGTAATATTTCAGTGAATGTCAACGAGGCCTTGTTTTCGTTAAATGCGATAATTATGCGTTTTAACTTATATTGCCCTCCTAGTCTAAACCACGTCTATATGGTTTAGATGTATCGCAATTTTCAACATTATTCTGTATGTTCAAATTAATTTTGCGTCAGGTATTCTCTAAAACATCATTTTGTTGAATACCATCGTCATTTCTGTAGAGTTAAATGGAATGAAGTGAGAATATATTTGTGTTCACAGCTTTATTTTCAATGGAGAATAAAGCTGTTATACTGCGTAAATAAATAAATAGTGGAGAGTTATAATTAAAAACATCAAGTATACAGGAAGCGATCTCTACAACAAAACCTAATTATGGATGGGGTTCTTACAGCTACCCGAAACTATATTTACACATCCTTTCAAATGTACCAGCTCTCATTACTTACTTAATGTTATAGTTTTAAATTTCAAGTCACTGTCCATTAAATATTTTGCTAGACTATACTTTTTAACTTAAATTCTTGAAAAAATTGATATCATTTTTTCTTGATAGCCAACATGAACACATTCTTTTATATACATACATTATACATGCAACTATATACATACTGTATGGCAGGTCTCATTTACGCAAAATAAAGCATCTTTAACAACAATATAATACTAATGAGCAAATTAAGAGGTAGAATATTAACAAATTCAAAGTATATAATATATTATCATGATGTAATGAACCAAGTTTTTTTTTAATAAGAGTAATAAATGATGCATGATCAAAAATTATTTTCGTCAGGGGCGCCTAAGAAAAGCAAAAGGAGTGTCTTTGATTACTCGATACAGTTCTAAAACAATTGTTATTTTTGACAACTGTCAAATTCTGTGTTTGCATTATAACTGCATCAACTAATCAAAGACGGTGCTTTTGTTTTTCTTAACCGCCTCAGATGAAAATAATTTTTAATCATACTGTAGAAGGTATGAAAAAATTAAGATCACTCTCTCAAAATACCCTACTTTGATCAAAATGACAATATAAATGTCTAATTTGTACCACCACTACCCTGTGTGGAATGTTCACCGTTTTCATCAAATTTTATTTCAATCTACAAATCTTCAAATTAGTTGTGTATGAACATCAATTTTATTCATCAAACTTACGAGCTCCTCATCATTAGCTTCACTAATATCTATATTTTCGACAGAATCAAGTTTCTGAGCTGCTTTGGAGATATTTGCTATTGCTTTCCTGTTCCTCGCTTCCTTGGGGCTGTAATAATACCTGTAAGAACACAACTAGAACTTATTTTACTTTTAACACTTACACTTATGCTCACCCAGGATATTTGATTTTATGTTCTTCATCAGCTTTCCGTGCATCTTCATAAAAAGCATCTTTAGTTTCCTGAGATAACGACTTCCACATGTTGCCTAATCGGACTGATATGTCTTTATTACTGTCACCTGGATATTCTACGGCTAGTTTCTTGCGCCACTGATTCGCGAAAATCATGAAGGCATTTGGAGGACGTGGAATATGTGACATGTCTTGATTATCATTGGCCGGAGACGTTTTAATATTTTTCTTCTATAACGCAGTCAATGAAAAAACGTTTTTGATGTAAAATTTGCACTTACTTTATTGCCTGACATGTGGTCTCCAGGCACAGGAGAAGGCTGTTTTCGTTTTTTCGTTAAAGGAGGCGGTTCTTTAGTAACATCACTTGTTTGATCAGACTGGTCAATTTTTAGTTTATTATTAGTTTTACATTCTGGAGATTTTTTTGTTTTATTATCACTACTACTTTCAGTCAGTGACACCTGTGTTAACTTGTCATTACAATTTCTTTCTTCGCCGTTCAACTGTGACTTTTGTTTATCTTGCAATTCAACCGAACACAAACCCTTGACTTGCAACATTTTTCCCAACGATAAGAAATTCTGCATTTCGGAATCAGCAACTTTAACTTCACCCTTGTACATGAATTGTATAACCAATTCAAGATCTTTAAATTTTACATCATTCAGTAACACTAGAAGCTGTGAGCCGATGTGAGTCTCAAATATTTTCTACAAATTCGTTTATATCAACACGTGACTGAAAAATTAAAGATGAGATCTTACTTGGAAATACACACTGCAAGCCGACAATACTAATCTATGAGCCTTTATGAAATGGCCTTCGCAGCTCAGAGTAACATCAACTAGGGTTTCTTGACTCTGATGATTGGTGAAAGCGTTGATCAAATTTGAAACATAACTGTTCCAACGAAGATTATACAATTCAGTTGAAGATTGGGAAACCATCCCTGAAACAATTTTCATCGACGCTGTATTACTTATAACCTAAATGCACCTCAAACCACCATAAAATAAAACTGGGGCACTTAATATGGAACAGATACGTTAAATGCAGCCTTTGGTTGTATTTTTTGAACTGTTATTTCCGATAAAGAAATTCTTTGTTGAAATGGCAAGTGGTACAACAATGAAATTGTCGTTATTTACTTCTCACTTAATGGCAATAAATACACACAAATTATAAGTTTTCTGTGTTAAATATATGAAATAAATACAAAATTTTTGCAGTAAACTCACCGAAAATAACAAATTAAGTTTTCTATGACAACAAACAGCTACGACACTCCAACAATCTCTCACGTTACAACAATCGGCACATTGGCGCCATCTACATAGGTTTCGATGTTTAGTTCATTTTTAAAATTAAAATTTAAATAAATGGTGCTTGTAATCTTGCAATATTAGCACTTTTATTGTTATACTGGTAATGGTTTTACTTGTTGAAGGATAATAACTCTTATTAATTACGTATTCAATTTGGTGAATAATTGGTTGCATAAAAATATTACGCAACAATGAACTTTTCCAACAATGTAAACCTGTGATATATAGCGGATATATTCCATTTTCTGAATCTTTCTCTAAATTATTGTTAATATTAAAAGCGTGAATAAATGGTAAGTAACTGTCATAACCGTTAAATAGGCAATTTGATGCTAGTCGTGTTCGTAAAATTTATATGTACAGAGTGTGCCATTTAAAGTAAAAATATTTCAAAATTCGGAAACTGTAGATTAAATATTGCATATTTACCTTTACTTAATACATGTAAATGCAGCTTTTTTAAAATTCTGTAGTGACTGACAATTATAATTATTTAAACCGACTTTATCAGAATTGGGGCTAGGGTTGTCAACCGTCCCCTACGATACGGTATTGCCAGTATTTGGATCGCATGTCCGGGTAAAAATTCTTAGAGGTATAGTTTCCCACCCACTAACTTTTGAAAAGATCAATGAAAATGCAATGCAGATCAGAACTTTTTCTTGCAGATTAAAAAATCTTCATATAGAAAAACGCTGAAAAATTAATTAACCATCGTCTTTTGAATGGTTTCAGAGGTTAATTAACTCCTATGCAACTTACTAAAAGAACCAACTTAACTTATTTGAGTGTCCCAAGTTAGGGCTCAAAATTTAATTCATCCTTCACTTTGGAAAGTGCAGAACTTAAAAAAATGTGTTTAAAGTCATAAAAACAGATGGTGAAATAATTAAAAAATAATTTGTTTAATTATCGCAGAAACCTTTTTTTTGTTCAATCTTTGTTTACATACTCTGTATGAGGTCTATAAAAAATATTCTGAAATCTTTCGATCAACTTGGAAGTGAAGTAAGTGGTAGAATGACAAATGAGAAAATTTGTTGGCTTTTAGTTGAAATGAAATTGTATATTATTTGACTAACTAATTTGAATCTGGACCTGTTACCACCCGGCACGGCCATCAGGTTGGATATTCACATATCATCACGGATATTGCTATCAAATGATGATATGTAAATACCGTCGTCTTGCCGCACTAGAATTATCATTCTGCAGCAGTCTAAATGTAGTGCTAGTGTTCAGTGTGTGATCAATATTAAGAAACTTTCTGACCATATGACATGAGTATAATAATGTATTAATAACTACGTTATGAACACAGAAACTATTTACATTTTATTCTGAAACACCGTACCACTGGCCATGTTCTTATAACTGTTCTTACCAACTCCACTTATAACGTCCCTACTATTATGCATTCTCTTACAATAAGTATATAAGAATATATCGGTTGTAATCAACCGCATTATCCCTTTTTTTATTTATGTATCAGTTTCAATGAAATTTGATACAGACTGTAGTTTAAAGAAGCTGATTTCACATTAACAATAAGTGGTACCTTATTATAATTGTTATAGTTACTTTAATATTTTTAGCTGCTATTGGGTTGGGAAGAATTAATTTCATTGCACTTTTTTTTGGATTAACCATCGTTCGACTATCGATAAAGATTAGGCGTATTGTTGGTTGCATAAGCACATTTTCTTTCTGAAACCTCGAAGGTTAAAAAAAAAGGAAAAGTTGTTGGTTTGTGATTTTCTTCTTCTTCTTTTTAATACTGTTATTATAATTACGTAAATTTGCGAAACAATTTAGCAATATGACCCATGTTCGTATAAATCATTTGGGGTTACAGCTAACTTTACATAGCAAAATGTGATAATAATTTAGACTGAAATTTAATTTTAATTTAATATTAATAATTCTGACTCTGGTACATATTTTAAAAGGACGCAATTTAAATAAATATAAGAGAAATAAAAGTTTTAATAACAGCTGGAGCAAAAAAGAATCTATTTTAAACGCGTGTGGATGAACTCTAACACTTTTGTTACTCCGCCATTTTCAATTTTATAAATAAGAAAAATATTAATTTAATTTTGATTTTGATTTTTTTTTTGAATTTTAATTTTTGTAGTTTTACACGGAACGTCGTTTTATTTTTTATTAACAAATTTTCAACTTCACAATTTTGCTTGCAATTTCTGAAAAATAATTTCAGATATCAGAAAGTAATTTCTGACATCAAAAATATGAAGAAAAAAATTGTTACATAATTTTAATTCATTTTTATAATGTGGCTTTAATAAGGTTTCAATAGAGAAGTCTGTATCTATTTTGATTTATTGGGACATTTCTTAATTTATACAGTTTAAAAATTAAAGCATAAACTTAAATACAAATACTTGTAAATACAGATAATGGATGAACATACTGGACATATGAGAGGTATAAGCCAAGAGATAAATGAGAAAATGAAAAAAATGAAAGCAAAGTTTTTTCTTGGCGCAGAAATAAAAAGGTAACGATGATGTAATGTAAGGTTTAAAAAAATTAACGATTAGGAAAAACTGAAAATGATTAAATTTCTTTCACGATTCATTGTTCTTTCTGTTATCCTGCTACTAGTTTCCCCATTTCGCCGTTCCATATGCATCCTCAGTCTGAGTCTGGACCAGATTTGAAATGGCTTTAATAACAATCCTGTTAAAATTCACAGATTTTGTAATTCCGTGGTAAATTCCAAAAACTACAAGACCGAATTTTGGCGTTGTGTATTAAAAAAAATCATAACGCCCACTCTTCCGTTATTTGCAATACACTCATCTAGGGAAAACGCTCGTCTTTCATCGCTGTTGGGACAAAAATTGCCTTAATTAACTATAAAAAAATGTCCGAAAACGTAGGTGCTATGTCACGAAACAGAAGCTTTCGTTTTTAGTCCGGCTGGACCGGGGACTCGTGAGACCACGCGGAAGAAAATTCCGTTTCGTTTCCTCTTCAGAATCGATTGCATCTATAAATAAGTACATGATGACAGCAAAGAAGGTGCGACTCTGATAAATCTGTTAATGAGGATTGAGGAATGAGAAAATCCAAAGGACAGCGCTCTATCGAGGATGAATAATATCGATCTGATCGTAACGTGGACGTGGGCAGCGTGACGTAGCCAAAAATTCGGCCAATGGGAACGCCGCGAAGTCATCGTCGTCACCTCCACTTCTGCGGCAACGGCAAATGATTTCCCCGAATGGAGACTGACGTCAGAGGACCTCAATGGGTTACCGGGGTAACGGCTGATGATGCATGCATGCAACCCCAAGTGCAACAACACTTCAGCACACTCGGCATTTTCAATATTCCGGACGGAAACAGTTCCGGAGATCTCTCGAATCAACGATTTCATCCTGGAAAACTCCAAAAGCGGATGATGGTTGGAAAAAATCCCCACGGTGAATCCCGTGGGAGGACGACGCCGCGGTCTGTTTATCGTCCTTTTGTCGATTACGAAATGACTTATGACCGCCCTAACGGGCCTGATTGAACCAAGGATGGCTCAGCCAAACATTTAATTGCCTGTTTAAAATTGTATGCGTCTCGACGTCGTCGATGGCGTCGGGGCGCATGTCTGTGACGTCAAAACCGCCTCCACAGTTAGTCGGGCTTGGAAATACGTTGAGGATGTATTACAACCGGGGTTGTTGTCTGTTAATTCCGCAAAACGCGTCGCGACCAGTGAAAATGTCTGTGATAGAGTGTTACACATCGATCAGCTAAAACTACAGGACCATCGCCGAAAAATTAAGGACAACGAAAAAGTAAGTTGGCCAACATCTTTTTTCTGCAAATCTCTCTTTTATTCCTCGAAGCGGGCCCCATCCCCCTGGAGATCGCCGAATTAATCATTTTTGCACGGAGCTGATGTGAATTTTGACAGTTCGCAACCATGTTGTGGACAGATTCGTGAATGAACCGACGAAATAGACATGATGTAAAATGTAGGTGAAAGAAGAGATAGAGATGGAGAAAATACGGATCAATACGGTATGCTGGATCTTGGATACCGTTGCTGGGCCGTAGACGATCCCTGAACGTTTATTTTGGGTTTTTGGTGGTTAACACGACATTTCTTGATTACGCGAACCATTAATAGCCCGACTAAAACTACATGTTAACTCGTAATAATTCGATAACAACCGACTGATAAGAAAGGGAGTGATAATTTCATTCAAGATATGCTGATTATTGCCCGACAACATGTAACACCAATCAAAAACGAATAATATGAACAAATTCATAGTTATATCCGCATTTCCAACCCATTCATAAAACCACCATACATATCCAGCGTTTAACGTTATCACTGTTATCAACCTCCAACTCTTTTAAGGAACTGACACAAAAAATTTTGAGACAGGAAGGGGGACGTGTTATTCAGAGCCAAAATGATTGAGTGAGGAGCAACTGTCATTAATCCAGAGTCTAATTTATTTTAAGAACGCCGGTCATCCCTTGTAGTTATGGGGGTGCGTTTTCGGTATCAAACCGTTTGATGGTATTTTTAGACGACTGTGTCTGACGCGCGTATCATATCGATTTATTTCTATATAGGTCATAGTTTAGAGAAGTCCACAGATCATTGACAAATCTGCATCATTAATCCAGTCACGTTTTATACCCATTTTGTCCTAACTATTTTTAACTTAACTTCACTGAACCGAATAAAATTCGCAGAGGCATCCATCTTACGATTATTCAAAAATGGTGGATGCGCCGGGAAATTATTTCCACTTTTCGTTAACACTGAACATTTAAATCAAAAAAAAAAAAAAACTTAATGACGTAATTATGTCTTGACAAAAATGAAAAGTTCTAACAACTAGCAATTATAGATCGATTTTTATCGAATTTTAACTACTGTTATTTTGATGCCGTGCTGTGGTTTCACCACGTTAACTATTTCCTACACTAGCATTAAAAAAATGTAAAAATAACCGACTAAAACTGGTGGAAATAAGTTCTCCGCGGTAGATTTAACAAAACAATAAAACAAGATAATAAAAAACTTGAGAAGTTGGAACTTGTTCGGTCCGCAATAATTGGCTAAATGAATCTAAAAATACGAAATTTCCCGTTAAACATGGAAATGTCTTGAAAAGTTACACAATTATGTATGGGCGTAGAACATTGACACCCACTCAGTATTTTACATACAGACATACCGCGCAAAATGATTGATGGTTAAAGTAAATATCAAAAGGTTTTGATGCGTTACAAGAAATGCCACAAAAAAATGTTGTTCAAGAAATATTAATTATAGGGTTCCGGTTTAAAAGAAAAGCTCGTCGAATAAAAATAAAAATGATTTTTCAACAGTGTTTCTAGAGCAGCGTCGAAAAAACGTGAAATTAATTGGTGGTTTTGAAAGAAAGATTTCTAATGAAAAAAGTTGGTAAATTAATAGTCGACGTTTGCTTTCGTTATTCATTATATTACATTCTTTATATTCATCTCGTCATTCGTATTTTTTGTTTGTCGAGTGATGGGATGACAGGACAATATTTTTACGAAGATTCATTCAGTTGTCCTTCACATGCATGATCAAAGGCAAACATTTTTATGCTTGTTTTGTCAATTGGATAAAAGCTCTCCTATTCGCTCCAAATGCCAGTTTCCACATACCGATGAGGCTAATTAAAGGAGTGGGCACTTTTTCTGCGAATCTGGACATGATACCAACTTTCGTCTTTTAGGCAGTCATAAATTTTTAAGATATTTGATATTGCTCACATATGAAAAGCGAATTGATATAATTTCATTGTACCATTATAAAATAATCTGAACAACACATTGTATTTTTATTATCTAGTTCTGCACGACAGAAGTAAAAGTATAAAATAATCATAACAATGCACTTTATATCGCTTAATTATCTACATCATTAAAAATGAATTATTAATTCAACTTCGCCGATTGCAGTAGATTGTGCAACAGAATAGAGACTATTTCTTTCTTTCTCAAATTTGCTTTTTTTTTAACTTATTTTTTAATATGTAATTTAAATAATACATGTGATGAAGGATTAAATAAATTTTCACAAATAAAAAGAATTTTTGTGAAATATTTCTATCTGCTTTTGAACCAGTTTTTACCATTCATTTGTTAACAATTTTGTCCTTGTTTTTTGACAGTTGATGTACTCTCTCTAGTGAATCAGAGATCAGGTCTTAAAGAGAGTCTTTTACGAAACCAGTTTTATTTATCAAAATATTATTTTTTATTTATCAAACCTTGTGATTTAGGTATATTCAATATAAATGTTTATAAAATAATATTTTTTTTCTACTACCAGTAATAAACCGTCATATTTTGACACATGCAACAATGCTATGAATGAAATTCCGTTTCTCGACCTACATGTAGAAACTGGTGAATAATTTTTCATTATTAACCATTATGTGAATAATGAATAAATCAACAATTTCTGAGAATCCTATGATAATTGTATATATAAAATTTAAATAGTGATATTTGGCGCAATCAAGAGATTTTATTTAGTAGTACTTACGTATTAAAATCGTTGTTTAAAGAAACAAATTTTTAATTTCAAAATGTGGGATATTTGAATTATTCCGTGTTCGCGACATGTCAAATTTGTCACTTGCAAAGTT
>QDEB01099065.1:39763-49940 GCA_004193795.1 Asbolus verrucosus | reverse complement strand
TCTTTTAAAATCTAATGTAATGAAGAAAACAAAACATGAAATCTTGTATAGCCTTGAAAATGTGATTATTGTAATATTACAATTGCAATTATTGCAATGGATTTATCGATACATATCTGTTTAATAACGTCGATGCAAAAGAATTCACTGTTACAGATTATATTTTCTCCTTCAAGAAAAACGAATATTTTTACCACAGAAATAAATAAAAGACCGAATGAGTAAGTGAACTAATTAGACAAACGCGGTAAAAAAAAAAAATTAAAGGAAAAATCGATAAAAAACAAGTAGAAGACTGGTAATAAGGTGTATATGAAGAAAATTAAATATTTAAAAATTTCAGTGTAAAAACCAAGAATTTGTGGGTAAATTCTTTAATACCATTGTGAAGGAATATTAATAATGTTCAAACAGTCAATAAGTGAAATACGGAAGCTGNNATTTTGATAGTTCATACTATGTATATTGTTTTTTTCTCGAGAAAGTAAATCTGCTGTAACTTTTTATTTATTATAAATAATATGATTACAGTATAAATGATTATATTATTAACCATTATAATAACATGTCAGACGTTATTAACAAAATTGAATTGGTTAGAATAAGCGATCAGAATCTGATGATATCAAATCTGCGCACACGGTTTATTAATTTGGTAATGGAAATTTTATGAGGGAAGAGCAACTTAACAAGAATTTTCAATTTGGAGCAATGTAAGTATGGGAGCGGCTGTTCCATATAATAACCACATCGCATTAAATTAAAATTTCAATAACGCCTGATGGTTATAATGCAAATTTTTAGAAAATTTTGAGGTAAACATATTTTTCGCTTATTTAAATCGTATAGAAAAACAGATTTCATAATCTAACTAAAAACATTGACTGATACAGTTGTCACATATTTTTTATTTCTTTTAGTCGTCAGTTATTACTTTGCATACTTCATATTTTTGACCTGTGGAGGTATATGCTTGCTTTGACGATTACAATCGCTCTCTTTCGACGCCTAGTCATTTCAAACGACGAATGAAATCCCAAACACCAAGTCATCGTTACTCAGCTCAAATTGATATTGCATTTTCGTGTTTTGACATTTATTTACACGACTATAATTTAACCAGCATACTACTACTTTTAAAATTTCATATTTACTGAGAATTAGTTTCTTATTAACATAATTTTAGTAAAATGTAACAAGGGATTTTAGAATTGGTCTAATAACCTCAATAGTATGAAACAAAAATATCAATAACATAATTAGCCTACAGATATCAAATTTAAACTTGAATTGGGGTGAAAATGATTGATATTTCTTAAGAGGGGTTTAAATTAAGTTTAAATCAGACATTTATAAAGTAGCAAGTAAATTTCTCCCTGATACTGATGTCTTAAGACTGAATTGCTTCTCGCAAAAAGGGTAACAGGTATTTTATGTTTTTCTTTTAATATTTTAGATAATTGATAATTATAAATAATAATAGTCTAATTCGACTTGGTTTTTCTTAAATATATGTAGAAATGCCTATTTTTGCTTTCTTCTTCACTAGAAATTCAAGTTTTATTGATGTCGTCGCTGTTACTTATTTACATACAGAGACTCGAATATTTAGGTAAAACTGTTGGGTGCAAAGATATGATTTGCTTCTGGTTATTTGGCAATATGGAAATCAGTTAGTTTCCTGTCTACAAAGCTGATCCTTGTAGATTCGAGTTTCCGACAAATGTATTCTTGAGCTCAGAACTGTTTTCACAACATAATATAATAGGAGAGACCGTGGTTGCGACCCTCTTTGCCATCGTATGTTAGAATTCCTGGAGCACCCTTCGAATTTTAGAAATACACATTTTGACATTTCGATTCATATTTCATGCACACAGACACAAATAAAACACGAAGCCATTGCACGAGTGGCGAGTGAGTCGTGACGTCATCGATTTCAACCCGATGGTACAATGATGAATTTATCCTCCTTGTGACAACCAAGCCGTCATCACGCCCAGTCATTTTACTATAATGTCATTTTACACTCTGGCTCCCGGTGGTCAAGTCCATTACGATGAATTTATTGTGATATGCTCACATAAAATGTTTCACTTGTCAAGTGCCATTAACACTTTAATCCGTTAATTGATCAAGAAATCATTGAATCAATATTACAGTCATAATTATTTATAGAAATCTGTTCAACATGTTTACATTCGTCGCTTTTAGGCAGTCGGATTTTTAATTAACTTTGTAGAAGGTTATTTCAGGGAGTCCAAATTAATTTTTCATTTGGAGGACATAAAGTCGAATTAAAATAATAATGTATTAGGCAGACATTTAAAATAAAGAAAGTGGGGAATGAAGAACTGTCAGAGCGAAGTAGAACTCTGCTCGAGGGCAAAACGTAATCTTGAAGGGTAGATATAGAAAGACTCTTTCCGAACGTTCGTTTCTTATATACAATATTTTTTCTCTGGGAAAACTTTGTTGTTTGAAGCTGTGCGCTGCTAAGCGATCATTAATCATGGGTAAGTTTCAGAGTGAGTGACGTGTCGGAACAGTCCGCGGCCCCCTCAACTCAAAGAACTCCGGGGAGCTTTCAGAAAATTGCAACATCTCGGATACGAGGAGCTGATCCGGCGATGAACTCTCAAATAAAGGATTCTTCTGTTTGATGACGCAGCACAAGATTTACAGGATGAGCTATTTGTTTTAGCTTAATTAAATTGCTTAAATGAAATCGATACTTATTATCGGCCAAGAACATTATGACATTTTTGCACGCACATTAAACACTCAGTTCTCATTACATGTTTTTACTGCTTTGCGAACTTCATTGAACGAAAATGTAAATAGCTTCTTCAAATCTTCACTGTTACGATGTTATACTTGTTTTACATTAATTTTGCACTTTGCACTTACTAACAATCAGCATGTGGCAAAAATTACATTTTATTTTATACCAATTAAAAGTACATATGCACACTCATGAGTTGTTCTTTTTTGCGGTTGCCAAAGTGAAAAATCAACTATTTTCATCACGTTCTCTCTTGATAACTCATTTGCCTTTCCTTGTCCTCCTTACTTACTCTACTTTTACCTGATTTTTACCAATTTTGCTTTCATACATTGTTGTTCAAGATTTCAGAATTTGTTCATTTTACATGTCCAAACTAACTGAATCAACTTTGAATTATTTCATCTGTTGTGGATTGCTTTGTTCGGCATCAGTGCTGCATTTATTTAGATATTAACTGAAACTGTATCTTAATAGCACAAAATTATCTATCTATCTGTTATCCTTCATAATTTCGAAATTATTCTATCTCTCCACAGTTGAGTCAAATAACAGATGATAAATAATTTTATTCAGTTTTTTTTTAGTAATACAATGGATTCTAATTTGTTCTTCAGTAATTTGAAATTTAGATNNCCCTTTTCTGTTTCGAGTTATCTTTTATCTTAGATAAAAATAATTTTATTTGTTCAACACTATTCGGCAATCACTCTCTAAAGAAACTGTCTCCATTTTCCTTCCTTTGGTATTTCTCTTTTACAAAGTAATACAAAATTTTTGATTTTTTTTGTAACAATATGAATGGTTTACTAAGAATACTTGTTAACTGTCTATATGCTACTTCGAGTTTCGATTTTGTTCTGATTACGTCAATAGAACGTGTCTCTCCGACATACATCTGTCACTAAATATATATAACAGTATGTAATTACTCAAACTTAACTGAAATTGTTCTTAATGATGTCCGACTAACGTGGTTATAACGTACTGGAAGCTATACACGCCTGGAAACACTTCATGGTTAAATCCACAAATATTACTTAATTATTTTAATACGATGAATGCTACAAGCTAGAATATTGCTTAATATATTCCATTTTGTTAAAGAGCACATTTAAATAATAATACTAATTGTATTCGCTATTCTGTACCGAAAACACGACAGAAAAATACCAAACTCACATTTACCTTCTCCAACTGGAAGCTCACGTTAACAAAAGCTTGTAAAGATGCAGTTGGGACTAAACACAGGCTGAGATTTTCATGTCACTTTTGAATCTTAGGCCGTGTATCATTAATCTTATGTCCTGGTAGAATACTTACCGCTGCCTGCTTATCTCAAAACCCTTACCACGGTAGGTTCAACCAAGTAAGTCTTTAATGCACTTAATTAATAAAAAAGATATGACAATCGAACATTTGCAGGACATCCTTTTAGTTCGGTTTCTCAATTGTCATGAAATTTTCCATGGAAAGTGCTTTTTAAAACATAAACTAGCTTTGTAAAAAATTATTACCACGTGAAAGTAATTTGAATCAACTTACAACAATGGCCATGTCAATCACAGTAGGACCACTCGAACCGATCATAAAGGATACAAAAATTAACACCAAACAAGTTATGATTAATGATGTTAACCTTAATCTAGCTACAAATTACAAATGTTGCACTGGCTATGCTGTTATCTAATATCAGTTTGCTGCTTTAGGACAAAATATCTTGTAAAGTAATAATGCTAATGCGTCTAAATTAGGTTTTTTGTAGTAATAATTACTTATTATTGTCATATTATTTAATTATGAGCTTATTAGAGAAGAGATCAATATTCAAAAGAGGTGAATTTCTGAAGTGTTGAAATTAATAAAATTACTAAGACTCTTTTTGTGAAAGTTCTCGTGGTCTGGTTATTCTTCTTGCTATTATTAGAAAAGATAAAAAAATACCAAAAGTCTGAATTTAATAACAAGCTGATTTAGCGTTTTCACGATTTTTAATCATTACATGATTCTTGTTTTGGTTATTACTAAACTTTTATATTCTGTACTAAAATAACAATTTTGTCATTATACAACTATTTTTTATATTTAACTATTTGAGTATTGAGATTACCTACATAATTTTTAAATATTAAGAATCACTTTTAAATAGTTACAAGGCATTCTCTCAGAAACAGTGTATGTAAAAATGGTTTTCTGTTCTCTCTGGAGGTACACTTTGGTACAGTTAATCGAATTTTATTCTTTCCAAGAGCAAGAAGTAAATTTTTAAATATTCAAAGTATGCATGTAAGGAGATTGTATTATTTTGTCAGGTACAACGATATTTTACTAACAGGTACCTATATCTCCGTTATGAAATAAGCACTCTTTATATTCAAACAGCCGAAAATTTGAAAATGACTGTTCCTATCAACACGAAGATTAGAATTTGGAAGTGCACAAGGGATAATTTAATATTACAATGACAAAGGATAGAAAATATTTTCATATATGCTTACCTATACTTTAAACATGTAAAAATTTACCTAGGATTTTGAAGTTTTCTATAACTTCTTAACCTGACGTAAAATACATAAAAATGTCTGAAAACTGTTTCGAATTGTTTACAATTTATTTCATTATCATAACAAAAAATAATGTAATACAGATCTTGGACTGTCTTTGAAAAGATTAATTAGAAGCTGGAAATATTGTGTTTATATTTTTGCATATTTAAGTTTTAATATTACATTATACTTCGCAAATAGACAAATAAAATTATGTAAAAATGGAAAAAAACTTGTTTAACTAGATATGCGTTTGCCTGATGACGATGTAGTTATACAACCAACAATATCTTAGGTTAGAAAATATTGATTGTTGGTTGATAAATCCACTTTTAGCTTCGTTAGCTGATTTGTTATTGTTTAACATTCATTTTTGTTAACAAAATCTAATTATATATCTAAGCTCATTAAATAGGTAACAATTGTAATAAAATGATCAGATATCGATATCTATATGTTTTAATTTTAATTTTCTACCAACAAGATATCGACATAAAATAATTTTGTTTTTAGAACACTAGAAAGTCTTTAAATTAACTATTATAATGGTCAAGGATGCATATTTAATTTTGAACGTGCCACTTATAAATCACTTCAAAATCAAAACTTAAGTTTTAAATAGTTTTTCATTAAGACAATTCTAAAGATTTCAACAAATAAGAATTATAATCCTAGTATTTCATATAACGTATATCTATAGATGATTTAAAAATATTCTAAATAAGTTCAAAATTAATAAATAGTAACTAAATCTTTATTGAGATAAATTGTACAAACGTGTTTTATAAATTTTAAAGTTCTACCATTATAAATAATACAAATGATCAAACAAAATTTGTATTTATAAAGAGAAACATTATACTTCAATATGTTATTGCAGCTAATATAGTATCATTATAATCATAAGTTTTCCTACTCCAATATTTTTGACTTCAACAATACTATGACCACAATATGCAATGTCACATACAAACGAACAAGACTACAAATTGTCAACAGAAAGAAGATTCAGAAAGAAAGTCATAATAGTTCCAAATCTTAATTTATAAAGAAATTTAAACAAAAGGTTTTCAGGTATTATGTAACAACATAAAAATCTTATAACAGTTTACATTTTAGTTTAAAAATTGACAAGGTTATATTAACTACAGATGTAATACATATTAGTAATCCCTTTGCAAAACATACATATTGTAATATAACTTGCAGTTATGTAGGTGAATATATCGAGCGATCCAAAAGTCCTTCTATCAAGTGGGTTATGATATTAAAAACGTATGTCTTATGTATTTTATTTTTAATTTTCATNNAGTTGTTAAAACCATTTCGAAAGTAACTTTAATAAAAAATATTCAATATTCAAATTTTAAATTTGTTTTTGATTAATAAATGACATTTGCAAGGTAAATTAATAATAAGACATACGTTTTTAATGTCATGAGCCACTTGATAGAAAGACTTTTGGATCACTCGGTATATAGGTATAATGTGATGTTTCAACGTCAAAATTGCAATGTTGCTAAAAATTTGTATCGAGCTGTAAATACATGTAACTGACGTTTATTTTTTAAATACATCTCATAATGTTAATAACACACTCACTTTGCTCCATTTTTGGAAAATATAGAATCCAATAATAAAGCAAGTTTGATTAACATTAAGTTAACATCATTGTGGCGAAGCTGTTTCAATTTTAACTAAACAAATTTAAAATAATGTGGAAGATAAATTACAACTCTGTCGAATTTAAAGGGACCTTATATGTTTCTCCATTTACAAAACTTCAGCTTTTTGAATAGTGGGTTGCCAGACCAAACCATTGTTTATACACGCAGAAATTTTACAAATGATTTTACAAGATATCTTTCATGCTACAAGTATTAGCAATTAGCATTCAAATGTACAACCCCAATATCAAAATATTATGTGATCATTTATATTAACATTCAACGAAATATATTTATCCTCCGAAATTTTTACATCTGTTTGTAAGAAAAAAATATGTAAATTTGATTTTTGTTATTAATTTCTGGATAAAGTGATTCGGTATCTTATATAGTTGTAATATTTTTAGAGTTTAAAAATTTGTGGTTTTAAGAATGCCATTGGAAAAAAGATGTTTAATGTTTAATGCATTTTTACCTTTTTTAACGCGTCTGAGTGTTATAGAAAATAAAACTTTTAGACTAATTATTACTTTGCTTAATGGCATAGCTAAAAATTTGTATAATGTAATTCAACTTCAAATATTTTGTATAGATAAAGAATTGTAACAATGGACCTAATTTTGTAAGTTTTATTGGTTACATAATTTAATGAAATTTATTCACAAATACATTTTTTGAAAGAGATCAAGATTCTTTACTAATATCAATTTTTGTCATACATCTGAAAATATTTACAGTTAATATGTGAATAAATTCCTTAAAGTTAAACAATTAGAAAATTGGTTTTTGTAAAGCCTAAAATGAATTGAATTTCGTAAGTCATCAAAATATGTATTATCTACATAATAATATTTCTAAATTTGCACAACACTACAATCCTGTCTTTAATTCTCTCACCGATGAATAAGTTTTATTAATGTCAAGTATAACAATAATTTAAATTTGAGGCGGCCAAATTACAACAATAGTTCCAACAAATGATGTTACAAAAATAGCCTATTTAGTTGACTTAATTTATACACACTGTTTTATTAAATAATAGTCTCTCTATCTTAAAATCTAACACTTATATTTTATCATGGTCACGTTGCAATGTATGCACCACACAAACCTCTCTAGAACCGAATTTGTCGCCTGATTTCAAACAAATTCGGATCTACAGGGTAGATGTAGAGCATTAACGTGAAGCGACGATTTTTTTAATTATTCCTTAAAGGGAAGCTGAAATGAAAAAGATATATTATTATACTTTCAATTACAAAAAAATATTAAAAGTTATTTTCTTCTAATTAGTGATTCGTTTTAGCAAAACATCAGCTCTGGTAACACCACCATAAGAAAAAAAATAAAGTTTTTTCTTTTTTCGGGTGGATAAAAATATTTTGCAGTATTCTAATCACGTTGTAAAAGAGGCCATTGAATACAAAATGACTGTATAAAAAGATTTTATAATTTAATTCATTTCGAAAATAATTTAAATTCAACTCTTATCGACCAGTTCGAACAGTAAGCATTTAATTTGCAAATGCTGCCATTATAAATTCTTAAAAATTACAAGCGTCTCACAGTTTCCGTTGATTATGTATTTGACGGGGAATTTGAAAAAATGTTATGACTGAAAAATTGACATTTATCTGAAGCAATAAATTATAATAAAAGTAAAATTATTTTAATCGAAAAATATATGAGCTGTTCTAAATCAAAATGAGTAACAATCACATATTCTCTGTTATAATATCCAAAATTATATTTACTAAAATCAAACTGACATAACAATTGTTGTGTAGATGGAGAAGTAATAAATACTTACTTCTTATTTTAATTTTGAAATATCAAAATATTTTCTTTCCACTCTAGTTGTTAAGCAGCAACCTCCCTGGAAATAACAAAATCTAAATTAATCATCATTGAACAACTTACACTTAATCAATTAAAAAAACTTGATATTACTAATTAAGTCACCAAAATTTCATTTAATCTGTTAATCTGAAATTACTTTGAAAAGTTCTTATTTTATAGGACCTATCCGCTTCTGTTGACTTATTATTTTGGTTCTTATATTGTTATACGTTTTTAAATAAAACAATTTCATTCATGTCGATAAATGCAATGTATGCAAATTTGTTTAACTTTCAGTTTAGAAAGGTCAACATCAACATGTCAGCGGTCTAGTATTTTTTTGTTGATAATTTCTTAATGATTTAATTATTCATTACCTGGTGAATTAATTGTAATGCATTTTACTTCTATAAGTGTTAAAGTTTATAGATTTTTAATTATTGATTAAGAAAAAAATGTAAAAAAAATNNATGTATGTACAATAGAACTTAAAATGGTAACAACAATTTTGTAATTAAAAGACCTTCGTGTGATAAATTAACATTTAAAATCTACGTATGTGACTGTGAATCAATTTGTATATGTCATTAATCATTCTGTGCGCATCCATTACTTAATTACATTGAAATTAGTTGCGGGTTGATTAATTCTTTTACTAGATGCAATAATTTTACGGTTCATTAATAGTGGGTGGGTCTATGTTTAAAAATTTAAATAAACGTCAAAACTATGTTCCCATTTCAATATTATCTACTCAAATTAAGCGTAACAAAAATTTATGACATATTTAAATGAAATGAAAAAAATGATGAAAAAAATTTTGTGATGACATCAGTTGACAACGTTAACATGCCGAATGGAAACGCAAACGCTGACAGCATGTTGAGGATAGCTGGCTCCAGCCTGTTCTCTTTCTCTCTTTTATTGAGGTTTGTGTCTGTCATATAAGTGAAAAGAACACGAATAGAACAATAGTGATAAAATGCTTGTACGCATATTTTGGATGACTTGTAGCGAACGTAATATGGTTTTTTTCATAAATCAGTGTTAAAAAAAACAATAAACCGAAAATAACCAAATATAGTATTACGTATTAGTACTCATAATGAACCATTTTTGAATTAGGTATACTTCATAAAATGAAATAAAAAAAATAAACATTCCAATATTTAGTGCATATGTGTTGCCTATCTTTCATTTTACTCTAAAAGAATTTGTAAAAAAATCATAATTCTTAAGCACAATTCTGGAAAAACAGGTATATAGTGTATATAATCAAAAAAATTACAACCGATTTCTTGAGCATACCCATTCCGCCTGGTGAATGATTAGGTTGTATA
>QDEB01099065.1:0-39699 GCA_004193795.1 Asbolus verrucosus | reverse complement strand
AATCAGATGCTATTAGTTTTGAAAATTATAAAATTAACAACCAAAAAAGAAAAGTTTCCAAACTTTTGGCCGCTACTGTACGTTACACATTCAAAATCAGAAAAGTAAGTTTTCACATCTGTTAGCGTTGAATAGTGTGATTAGAATACATAAGGGAATTTGTCACTATATAAAGACATCAGTCCGATACTTTTATGTTAATGTATGAAGTCGGCTTAGTGACTTTTTATTTTATTCATACTGGTACACCGTTGTACAAGAAGCAAATTAGCATAAAATGAATCCTAAAAAGGACCTGAAGAAAAGAAGTTACTGACGGCATATATTCATCTCCATTCTCGTAAAACCATAGTTGAATGGTACAACTAATATATTAGAAAATTTGTAATCTAATTTAATTACAGTTTTGGAAAGTATTTGATAAATTTTGCCCATATTTTTATCAAAGATTGTTCCTTCTTCCGAATTTATTACTACAGTTAAAAGATTAGCAGTATATAAATTTCAAATATCTTTCGATATTGGTGTTGCGAAGGTATTTAACGGAGGCATCTATTGTCAAGGTCGATGAAAGAAGTCTTTTAAGAAAGATACAAAATTGTATTGACAACTGGTTAGACTGAGTGTCTACGGTTTCTGATTAAACACTGAAAGCATGCTAGTCATCCGTGAAAGCGTCGTGACCTTGAAACGTCTGCGCTAATACTATTAGGAATGCCATTATAAAGCAATTTTTTTCTAAACAATATCTCTTTTTGTAATAAACGATATAAACGATATCAGTACAATTCAAGGTCACATAGATTTCATGGGTGAATGGCGTTACTATTATAACTATTTTACTAGAATTCCCATCAACCATTTTTCTGTGGTAGGATCTTATTTCTTTTCAACTTTATTAAGAGAATTATCCCTTTTTTTTTCTTAAATTTTTTTTTAAATTCAAATTCATATATGAATAGAAGGACAATCCCTTTCTCACCTTTATCTATTCATAAAAACGTTAAAATCAACTGCTTAATCTCAACAGTAACTCTCATCTTTTCTCATTTAAACCATTTCTGTAATTACCACAATATACTCTCTCATGCACGTCATATTCATATATTTAACTGCAATTGCAATTATTGTAATTCTTAACTGATATAGGTAAAAAACATATTCTCATTTAAAATATTTTAGGAAATTAGGGATAACACAAATAAAAATAACAAAATAAATACTGATGAAAACGAAGATTATATAATTCTATATATATAATATTATATAATACCTAATTCTAGACGTAAAATTTCTAAAGCAAATGAATTCATTTTTCAGCTTTCAGTACATTACCATTTCTGAAAAAAACAGCACTAAACAGCACTATTTTTGTCCTAGCTGTATGGAGTTGTGGCTTCCTAAAGTGGGTCACCCACGTAATTTTTGTCGTCTGCTTATAATCTAGATATTGTGGCTTGGAAACATCGACAATGAAAGTCAGCAGAAAAGAAAAATTAGTCATCTGCTTTTGGTTTAAATGTGAATTCGGCAGCACATTCAATCTTATTTTTAAAAAGCATAGTCCATTGCCGAGGTCTATTGCCGAGGTGTATCACAAAAAAGTTGTAAAAGTTCAAATCCGTATTCACAAAGAGACACACAAAACATTTTTCGTACTGGATCCACTTATGCCGACATGGCAACGAGTGATGTTACAATGTTTACATAGAGCGGACAAGCTTGCAATTTTTATNNTTTTTTTCGCAATTTTTGAACACATTAAATGAAATTGATATTACAGAATATCAACAAAGATTATTGAATATCCTCTATGGGAGGGAAAGATGACTCGATAGTAGATTATAGTCTTCAAAATACGTTTCCGCGAATGTGACAGCGAAAGATGACAAAGGATAATAATAAACAAAAAAAATTGATGTCATACCTTGAAGAGTTAGTAGGGGAAGGCAGGTGGTAGCGGTAATTAGCAATAATCATCACTCTCATCAATGGTGCACTTTTTTAGCAATCGCGCATCTTGTTGACAGAGGACGAAGCCTAGGCTGTGACAGCAGCGGGTTGTGACACAGACGGGATGCATGATGGGTGGGGATTCAGCAAGCCCCTGATGCTCAATCGATCGCCTCTCACGCCCAGTTTTCCCGCGCACCACTGGATGTTGCGCGCTCCTCCACCGTTTAAGAAACGTTATGTCTCTACTCCTCGGAGCTCTGTAATCTGAAGGGTCCTTGGAGAATCCTTGCTTCCCCTTTTCCTCCCTTGTTCTCATCACTTCTATGACACCAGCTGAAATTTTACATGGTTTCAGCAATATTCCTACAGGGGAGAAATCCGAAGAATCGCTCATTATGAGGAAGTATTTTATCTTTAGGTTTTTTGGATTCATTATGATTCATTATCCGATCAACAGAGATACAGTTTTAGACGCTTCATCATCGGCTGCTGATAACTGGCGTAATCAATTTCGTTGTTTGATAAAAATAATAGCTATTTTTAAAAATAATAATTAGAAACAACCTTGAATTGCAAGATTTCGATAGGTTTTAAGAGTGAGTAAAGATTTTGATTAAGACTTTATTTTTCACATCATCGCTTCTCCATTTCTCCATCATCCCGATTTGTCAAGATTTGTCGTGTTTGAGAATTTAAAAGAATGTAGGCATTTCATCTTAAATAAGAAAGACATTTTTGATGTGAAACAAATATTAAGTAATTTTTCGATTTTTGTGTCTCCATATGCTAAATTTAAACTTAAACTAAAAATATACACATGGAGAGGATAGAGTCTTTATATTATTTTTTGTTCTTTAAAATATAAGTAGGTTGAAATATGATTCATTCTGATTCCTAAAACACCTTTGGACAAAATTAAGAGACCGCTTAAAATAATTGGCAAATGTACTTCCTTAATATTTTTCTTAAAAAAAGTTGGTTACAGTTTTTTAAAGTTTGTTTTTTCAACAGAAGTTGACTGACCTTTCGACGAACGAAAATCTGATCAAATTATATACAAACCTAAAGAATATTAAACCGTTTATTAAAAACATTAAAAAATTTAATAACGTTAGTTTGAGATAAAAGTTGCTGCCACTTCTGGGAAACCTAAAAAAAAAATGTGAACTGTAAATGCATTATTTTGATTCGTCACAGTTTTTTGCCATTGTAAACGCAGTTAAAATATTAATGTTTGGCCTTTTTCACATTATTTACCCAAGATATCATGAAAAATTAAAAAAAAACGAATAATTTCTGTTACGAAAATGATAAGGTACATATGAAATTTTTACTTGTAAAAATATATTGTTGATTCTTAGAAATATAACACTTTTCACAAATTTTTTTAGAATTATAACCAAATTTTGTCCAAAAGTGTATGTAAAATTATATAGGTATAATTATTGCACTTTGATTTCTAATTTACATTGTTATTCCTGGATTTAAGTAATATTTATTGAGTAACGCTTAATAAAGTTGCATTACACTGATATTTATATCGACTAAGCTGTGACCTAATCAGCGTACACATTTTTTAAAACAACTTCAACTTCAAAATTAATTGCATTGTAAGTACACGATTTATTTGATTACTATGACCTACTTAATAATGTAAATAACCAACTACTATCTTTGGTAACTTGTAGTACTATTACGTTCAATTATCAACCCTAGAAATAAAATAGCATTAACGTAAAAACTATCTACTGAGTACATAAATTTTGCTAAAATTAATTATTTTCGTCAACAATTGCTCGAATTAAGTTAAATAGTTCATACTTAATTCATTAAAAAAAAATCATCATGAAGCTTAAAGACGGATCATTAAACGATTCTTTAAAAGATTATCACTTATATTATTGAAGGCTAAATATTGGAACCTCCCCGTCGGGGTTTCCAATCTGGCTTTATAGGCCCCACATCCTATTAATTCTGTACCTGCAAATTTGGACAAAATGAGATAATATTATGCGATGATGAAATTAGATTCTTTTTCAAAGTATATTTTAAATGACCCATACAACTCAACTTTCATCGAGAACGAATGTGGTCATAGAGATTAAAAAATATTGATAAAAGGGTGCAGACAACGATGTGAATAGTTCATATTTCTTTGTAAATGTGTACAGCATTATTGAGGCGGATGCAGGTAAATCGGTCAGTCGATTCGATGCAAAAATGAGTAAACAAGGTATATCTTACAGTTTACATTTATGATTCAGCAATGCTGCGATATTTCGAATTCCTTTCAGGTCAAGCCTAGGATGACTAAAACCAGTTTGGACCGTCTGGTAAACTTCCCGTTCGAGTAGGTTCGAATCGGTAGTCCGCTTCTTCTGACCTTACCGCTCCAGAAATCATCTGGAACCGAGCCTCCTCGGCAATATGACTCCCGCGATGATCGTTGTCCGATCGGAGTGCCGATAGCGAGAATTCCATTTTGTGGAACCAGTGATTTCTACCCCAAGAAGCCGACCGTGACTGAAACGAAATTGTTTGCTTAGCTGCACGGAGAAAAAATAAAACTTCTCGAATTCGATGAAATTTAAAGCGACAGGTAGAGTTTTCGCCGAATTGCTCGATTTCGCTCCTATTTGTTGCTGTAAAAATTTATGAGACACTAAAAACCAATTGTTCAACAAGGTCGGACAGTTATGACTTCCATAAAATTTCAGTTAACTGCATCACCTGGATGTTATGCTTTGCTACTTCGAATACAATTTGAACACAGGCACCCGTTGAGTCCACTATGCTGCTAATGATTTGTTATGACCACGAAATGCATTCAATAAGTGAAATGTTTTATTGATGTTTTTTTACTTTATAAATATTTCGGCTCATTCGAACACTTACAACTTTCAAGTAACATCAAATAAAGGAGCCATTAGCCCGTCAATTCAGTTATAAACAGCACGTGTTGTTTTGAGAAACATTTTCATTATTATTGATTTTAAAGGTCCAGACGACAAAAAAAGTTCAATTTTATTCTGTCAAGATTCGTGTGCAGGACAAGGAAAAAATATAATTCCATGTGCTCATAATTAACAATTAATAAATTCCAGAAATAAAGAGGAAAGTATTACGAGGCAATTGAGATCGATTATCAAGTTATTCATCAAGTTATCACATTTTCACAAATGGTAAATACTTATTTAGTTTAATGGCACAATATGGTCAAAATTAGATAGGAGTGATTTTAAAATGACTTCCCGACCCACAAATGAAAATTTTAATATTGTACTCTCGCTGTTTCCATTTTACGTGATTAGTGACGGTCTTAATTGAAAAATACATTTTAAACTTTTAATTTTCCGACTCTGCAATTTGTAGGTTTAATTTATACCATGTTTATGCTTATTGAAACATTTTCATCAATTGCATCACCACTATATATATTATTTTTGAAGGAGTAACTTCTTGAAAACTTTGCAAGATTTCCCCTTTAATGATACCCATCCACTCAAAGAGGTTCTTAAACCGCACACCTCATTCTCCGATCCAGTACTCATTTTGTTTTATAGATATGCAAATCCAAAACGGACTTTTCTTCCTACACATTTCACATATCATTTACATAAATCTCTGGATTCGGCCCACTTGTTATTTATTATTGCTTCTTGCCTAACGAAAAATCGACGTAAGATTTAGAATTCATTGGCTAAAAAACCTTGTCATTGATATTATTTCGGTGCAAAAGGTATGACTAATCGAAACATAAAAGCGAATAGTCAAATATCATTTTCCTGACCTATCCAAGATTGCTCTAGTGCATTGTTGCACGTTAATAGAATACAGATAGTGCATGGCATGACACAGCGCAATACCAGACCCGACCTGTCCTAACAGACGTTAAGATTAATGACATTGTATACTAAATTGCTGTAGTATACCGTCTTCAAGTAAATAGTATCGTAGAAATCGATCAAATCTTTACAGTCATTGTCCTTCAAAGCCTATAGGAACTGGGTTATTAGGCAAACGTTAACCCGTCATTTTTGGACATCACACAGCAATTTGTTATCATATACTTAATTCAAATAAGACGCGGTTCCAATTGGACACTATCCAAATTAATGAAAAACTGGAACGCACATTAATTTTACAGACAGCAGACTTTTATAGTGTCGGATAGATGCAGATTGATAACTTTATTTGCTTTAAGTAAAGAGTTTTCCATTGCACACGGAGCAGAAATTGTTTATTAAATTGAAACTTCACTGAACAAAAATTATGGAAGTTTTTATTACAACCAAACTAGAAGGTTGCAGCAGCTCAGTCTGGCAACGTTAATGAAGTGAATGTTTACTAACTTTGCTGTTTCAGACACTTTTCAAATAGCTTATATTTGCAATTTATTAGGCCTGCTATTAGTATTGTAATTGTACTGCCTCAATGTAATGTACTCGTTATACTTTACGTTATTCTAATTTCTTCAGTTCCATCAGATATAGTGTGATTTATTTTTAATGATTATTATTATTTCACATTGTGATATATTATATATAGAGTTGGTTACAAAATAAATCATAATGTCAAAGTTATTTCCAAACTCTTAGAATTTTGATGTGTGATAACTTGAAAAGAGAGAATGCGAATACTCGTTTTAGGGTAAGATTTTAGGTTTGAAAGTCTAACTAAAATAGAAAAGATATACCGAATTTCAGTGGTATAATGTATCATGTTTAAAAAACATTCAAAA
Source organism: Asbolus verrucosus (assembly GCA_004193795.1). Classification (NCBI taxonomy): domain Eukaryota; kingdom Metazoa; phylum Arthropoda; class Insecta; order Coleoptera; family Tenebrionidae; genus Asbolus; species Asbolus verrucosus. Next base: position 33,002 of record QDEB01099065.1, on the reverse strand, counting down.
CTCAAATTTAAAAATAAAAATTTCTTTTTTTACTTAATTATAATTTCTCTATATCTACAAAATAATATAACTTAATAATTTTCAGAAAAATGGTTTCTACTAAGAAAAGAATAGGTACACATTTAATATACTTCCTTTAACTTCATAACCGTTGTATTGTCAACATCCACTTTTTAATTTCATGCAGAATTTTTTAAAAAATCTTTTACCACCAGTATTAAGTAATTAATAAATTAATGCAGGCAAGGCGGAGACCGTATATTTCTTTTTTGTGCATTGCTGCCTTTCGGATAAAGATTGCAAGCATGGTTGAATTACAAAACTTACTTGCAGAGCATTTTTGAAAAATAAAGGTCAGGTATTATTTTTAGACTGCTGCAAGTAGATAATTAAGTGTCTCTGCATTTAATGCTACAATTTCAGAATAGCTGTAAGAGAAATAAAAGAGAACATTTGCTGAAATACCACAATGCCACAATACCACAATTCACTGTGAATATAAAAAATCGACTGGTGTCTTTTTTTGATTTCACTTAAATGAAAAATGTCAACAACTTTTTTTGTGTAATTATGTGACTACTGAAGTAAGCAGTTTTTAATTTTAATGAAGACATGTTATTGATTACTTAAAAATTAATTAAAAAGAAATAGTTTTATAAATGTAACAAATAATATAAATTACAAGCACGTGATCAAATAAACAAAAAATTATTACATCATAGTCTATATTTTACAATTAATTTTAAACTGAATAACCTTTCAGACTTCTTACTTATTGTTTTACTTATTTTCACGATAACAGCAGGAACTTTTACTTACGACTACTGGAAAGAATGCCCATAAGTTTTGTGCCCAAGGTCAAACTTACTGCACTGATTGCTTGACCCTTTTTGACCTTGAGCTAGAAAACTAGGTTCATAATTCTTGAAATTTATCTGTACAATGTGCGACTGAAATTTAAAACAATTTTCCGTTTAATATTGTAATAAAACAGTTTGAGAAATGATGTAATGTTCTTATTAAAAATTTGATTAGATCATTCTGTCAACCTCTACCACCTCCAGGTAGTTATTTTCATCGACTATCTATTTAAGGAGTTATTAATGAATCGTAATTAGATCATCTCGGTATACTGGCAGAAGCAACTAAAACTCTTGTTAATTCATGCCAAGGATGACACTACAAGTGTGTATTTTCAAATTACTCCCACAAAACCAGAATAAAACTGACCTCACAGTCGTGGCATTTGGCAATACGATTAATTTAGAGTATTTGTCGCCACCCACAATTGTTGTTTTACAATTAATTGCTATACAGAAGTAAATATAGAAGATAAAAATATTATAACGGCAATGTTGTTTACTATACACCACGCAGCAAACAAACCTCGATTGTAATCAACTGTAAATCTATTTTTGCAAAGGTCAGAAAGAAAGTCTTTTTATTATAATTCATAACTTATTTTGCCACGTGATTTATACCTGTCCCAAATTTTTTATGTGTAATATTATTGCCTTAATTAAGCCAAGAATTATTTAAGTGATATGCTAATTTTTAGTATTGATTAAAATAGCAATATGTGACGCATGCGCAGCTGCTGTTTTGCGCGCGTTTTTACACAAATAAACATTGTTTTGATGGCGCCAATCGATTTATAAAGTTTATTTTGTCAAAAAGTCCAACTTTGTGCCACTTGTGTGGATTATTTTCATTATCAGCTTCATCTTAAAATAAAACGGATGCTTCGTTCCAATACCGCGTACCCTTGCACTATAATAAAAATAATAATGTACTGAATATATTAAAAGAACATATGTTTTATAGAATTAATTAAAATCATTAAAAATCGTAAGCCGGCAAAGGAAGAATGTGGACACAGTTAGAATAAATATTAATGCTAAACTATGCTGATCCGCACCGAGGAATGAATAAAAAAGTTAATCTTACAGAAATAATTATTGGTTGTCTTACCGTTAAACATATTTTCTGTTTGTCAAAATTATAAATGCAAAATTTAAAAAAAAAATGTAATGTTTGGATAGCATACAACTTTACACGACACTTCCACTTTTCACTGCGTTTCAGTACCAACTGTCGCGGTCTCAGTTCCCTGGTAGCTTGCTGCCGGCCCGAAAGCCATTAACATAAATTATTATTGGAGACAGTTAATATTGGGTCATAAACCTTACCGAGTTCTGAAACCCTAGGGGCTGAATAAAATCCCTTTCACAACGTTTTCTGTTATTTTTTGTAAAAGCCTTTTACCAAATTCTTCGTTTAATTTTTCCGCAGCCGTCCACTAAAAACAATAATAATATATTGAACACGACTAATAAAGGAATTTCAATAATGTCTCATTCGTACTCTAAAAATAATTTTATTAATGTTCGACTAAATTAGTTCGGAAGTGGGAATTAGTTTGTTTGTTAATATGATTTTAAAATAATTATTGAAACAACCCGATGAAATTTTTAGATATTGTCTAGCCAGATGGATCTTCAACTCTATTGAAGAAATTGAACTTCCGTTGGAAAGAGAGGAGCTGCAATATTCGAAGACGGCCATTATAAAAAAGGCGGTGATGACTTTGATTCCCTTGACAGCCTCTGGACCGGGATCATTTTACTGACAGCTGCATGAGGGTCCAGTGACGTCATCTACTACCTACGTTCTAAACGGTTTTTTGTTACAATGTTACAAAGAGTACCCTGGATTTCTTAAGCAAATATGGAGTTATAACAAACAAAAATCCATGTAAATATCCATGTGAAGTTTGTTTATTTTAATATCATTTTATTAGTTCATTGGACAAATTTTGAAATAATTCTTTGTGAACATGCACAGCACCCATGCAGTGATTTATTTTAATCGATCAAGTTATTCTCGAGATCATGTCCCGATAACTGCATTAGATTTTGTTTTCATTACAATTTTTTTTACATATAAACGTATATCTGGTGGCTTAACAAAACTAAACAAAGATGAATTTTTTGCGCTTGAGAATACTCATTTTTAGTTTTTTTTTTTTTGTAAAACCAAATAATTATAAAAAACACAAAAAAACACTAAAATTGGACAGTGGAGAAGAGCTCACATCACAGCATTGTGATGTGAGATGATTTATACAATTTAGTATATAGAATAAGTAAATTAAGAAATGTTCTAATGGAAAAATTTTATAAAATGTCGCACTTCCCAATACTATATCATATTTTTTCTATAAAAATTAGAACCGGTAGTATTATCTTTATATGAATGACATTTTATTTTTCTGAAGATTAACAAAATTCTGTTCATTTCAGATATTTACTGCGGTTAAACAGAGAGATAAATTAAAAAAGTATGATTGATTTACTCCAAACAAAGTAAATAGGCATCTATTTGCGACATTTGAAATGTTTGTAATGGGAAACATGAAATTAAATGTACCATCCATCTTTTAGTTTCTGAGTTATGAACCAGTGCACATTTTTATTGGTTTTTAGGCGTTTAGTATTATACATAATTAGTTAATATTACTGAAACTATAAGTACGTCAATAACTTATTTAGAAAGGATTTTGTAATTGATCTTTCACTTACTGATACCTTTTATGGAGAACAATGTTTTTACATGTTTTTTTTCTTTTGTCTAGGTAATTACGAATATAGCACAGGAAGGGGGAATGAACCAACAGCGATTAGATAACCATCTATTGTACCGTTTGTCATTTAATAAAGCTGAATTGTCTGTGCCTTCGTTCCAAATATCCCAGACCTGTTAATCCCTGTTAATTACTGGCTACGTTCTTCTCAAATGTATTCTATTGCGCAAAGCACAAACGGAAAATAAATATTACGTTTTATTGTTCTTACTAAAAAAGTAACGAATGAAAATTTTACAATAATTTTAAGGAAACAGGTAGCATGCGAAATTTACACAGATATCAGTGATTTAGTTATATTCATTTTTTCTAATTTGCGGCGCTCTTTGGTAGCTTCAAGTTTCCTTGCGCTAGAAGAGTTGATGCGTAAGTCTGTACAAGAATTAAAGATATCAGTCATATAGGTAGGTATGTTGTATAAATCGTACACTTTTTTTAAATGAGATTGAAGCTATTTGTACAATTGAATCCTAGATGTATGTAAAACAACATTTTAATTGTTTCGATTATTTGCATGTGAAATTTAAATGTAATTGAGTTAATTTTTTTTATTTGTTAAAACAATTAAAATGAATTTAAATAACCAATAAATTAAAATTCATACCCTCTTTATTAATTGTGTGCAGGTGCATTTAGTTGTTCAATTTTTCTGCATGGCGATTACCTCGCCATCTTTGGGCCATTTCAAATAAGCTTTCCTAGAAGAGAGGACTGTTAAGCATGCCACTACACCGCCATCTTCAAAAAACGAATAGAAGTGAATAATTTTGAAATCTCCACCACCTTATATAAGAAGATGTTGTGTAGTAATCTACAATTCACAAATCTTTTGCAGAATAAGGCCACTTTGAAGTGTAAAATTTAGTGCAAATTGTATTTTTTAAAATGTGACGCAGCTTAGCGTCGCTTGAATCCGAGAGTAAGATTCTTACTGCAAGAAAGAAATCTGTAGGTCCCTTGTTAATTAAAATCTGTCAAAATAAGGACGTATTTTTGTTTTTATGAAGGAAATTGTAATTTTACTGTTGCAGACACAATATAGAAAACTGGTTTTTATTCCGTATTAATTCTCTCCAGTTTTAATTTTTAATTAATAATATTAACAGAAATACATATAGTAAAAAAAATGATATTTTCTGCTATTGTTATTCAAATATTTATACTGCGTGCAAAATTCATGTGTGTATGTTAATCTATAATGAAATCGCAACATAAATGTCTGCAGAAAACTAATCGAGATTGACACAGAAGACTTTATTTTGATGCTTGACCACCAACTGTTTGATGCATTCCTCCATTGAAATGTTAAAAGTGTGCATAATTTATGTACTTTTATAGAAAGGTAATTTTTTATTACAGCTATTTCAATGGAAGAAAATTGTGTTCTTATGCTGTGTTATATTTTTAAATGAGTGAAGAAACGAATAAAGGACACGTTATTTTTAATAATTGTTTATTCAGAGTGGACAATTACAACAGTAAATATTAGGATTTTGTACAATCTAAGTTGTACATGTTTCACACACACAAAGTACAAATACATAAATAAACTAAAAAAGAACGAAACAATATTGAGCTAAAATGTACACAATATAATACAACTTTACACATATCCTCAATACGAATTTTTTGAAAATTTCTGCACAGTTTTCAAATTATGAACCAAAATACTTTTTAACTTGATTAATTTATCAAGCGTTTATGTGTATAGAACTGTACACATGAGGTGTGCTATACATAAGTGTTTACATATTTTATTTACAAATTATTCTAAGACCATTCATACAGCATATAACTTAAGAATAATTTATTTCAAATCGTGACAGTATTTACAAAAAGTGAAATTTTATCATGCTATATGTACACTAAAACCTATAACCTAATTTAATCACACTTTCTTTTATAACTATACTTTAGTGAGCACAGTGTCTTTTCACAATAATCTCAAATACAAAATCCTAGATATATCTTACAAATTTCCTTGAAGAAAAGAAGTCAACGTTTGAAAAACCAACAAAATTCAACAATATTGCACTTGATTTTGCCCAAAAAACAAAAATTTTTGGTTTAGTACCTTTCAATATGAAGAATGTAATTTCAAGCCTAGTCGTTATATTACGGTGATTGTAAACAATTTCAAGTTAAGTAAATAACTGTATTTTCGTGTCAAAATGAAACACCACCAATATCGCATAGTGAACGTCTATTGGCACAGAGAAATCTGTGTGAAAACCTTCGACATAACACGACGATTCAACTCTCACATGTGACCGAAATGTGATGTGAAAATTCGTGTGATTCGTCGCGGAGTCGGAGGCCGGAGACTACCCAAGATCCGATGTGGCCCTACGAAGGGCCGCAGTCTCCGTTATAGGAGGCCCAGGGCTAGCTGTAAGGGCTGCCACAAGCGTAAAGACCGCGCTGCATAGGGCCCATGCCTCCCATCCCCATGGCTTGGTGGAATGCGTAGCCTTCGTCCTGGAGGGACGCCAGGTGGAAATCTGTAACATTAAAGCAGCTTGTAGTCACTGCGTTTGCATCCACAAGTTATGGAGATGGTGGTTCAAGATCACGATTTTCGTAAAGGACAAGGCCACTCTCATGTAAGTCCATTTTTTGAGGTATTGGCGAGGCGCGAAGAAAGACAAAATTACATGTACAAGCTCTAATTTTCTTATTGTTTCAGACATCGAGCTGGAACAAGATCTAAATTAAATCATCAGTATTAACCCAAATAAATCGATACCGACGCTGGTTTACAATAATGTGAAAGAAATGATAATATACTGTAATGCTATAGTTTTTCCTTTTATAGAAAGATTCTTACAAAATTACTGCATTATACTGAATACAGGTGGATTTGGAAAAACGTTCCGAAGGCAAGCGCTCTAAATTTTTTTCAAAAAGAATATTCCGTGACTTCAAAATCCTATATTTTTTTTACTTATTTGTTAGATTTTGATGTTATTAGATTCTGTTATTTATCAAGTCAAAGAGCAGGTCATTTAGAAAGAAATGACATTTTATTGTTGTGTTCTAATTACGGAAGAAATTTTTAGATTGAGATGGATATATGAAAAAATATAAACAATGTGATGTAAAAAGGACTTACGTGAGAATAACCCAGCAACAAAAATGTAAGAAATATCTATAATTGCTGAGGAGGTGTGGCACTCTAATTCTAAATCGAACGCCTATGATTGTTACATGGGAAACTAAGTAAAAGCTATGGTTGACTGCGTAAGAACGACTCAATTTTCTATGTACACAAACTAGGCACAATTAATTAACCATTATTTTATCACATATAACATATAATGACAGATACACAGTGTTCCCTGTATAATTCCGAATTTGTTTCGTCAAATCTAAATGAAACAAAAAACAATAAATAAAAAAAAAGTTAAAGAAACTAAAAATAAACAAAATACCTATAAAATGGAATCACAAGTAAACATCCTAAGTAGCGAGATGGGCAAATTGGCTAGGATGCAAGTCAAATTGGTAGGGGTGTCCGTAAGGAGACATGTGATAAGGAACGATATTCATACTGGCCATCTTATGTTCTTTTTTCCACTTCATCCGTCGATTTTGAAACCAAATTTTTATTTGCCGTTCGGTGAGGCATAAGGCATGCGCTATTTCTATTCGTCGTCTCCTCGTCAGGTACCGATTGAAGTGGAATTCTTTTTCTAATTCTAGAGTTTGATACCGGGTGTATGAGGTTCTCTGCCTTTTCGTCTCACCATTAGCATTTACAGTACCTAAAAATAAAACAATCCATGAGAAATGCACAGAAGTAATACATATTTGTTATTATACATATGTATTAAAGCCCGGTTCCTCCCTTTTTTTTCTTTTCTTGTTCCAAAATTTCGTTGGAAACAAATTTTAAAAGTATTTAGGTACTAACACTGAAAAATTAAATAATTAAAAAACGTTGTTTTGACTCCCAATATTTTTTAAGTCTTGTTTTCTGAAAAAAAAAATCTTTACATGCTGCTACAGCCTGTTATTAGAGCAATAAAACTGAATCGGCAATTAAACGTGATAAAAAGCCAATTCCAAAATCAGTGTTGTACAGTTTATTTTAAGATTGATATTAATAAAACTTGAGTATCGTCTGCTCAGTTACTGGGGTTAATCCCACTGGAGGATACGTTAAACATAATAATTTAAAATAGAGTTCTTATGTATACAGAAAGAATTATTGCGGCTTTCCCTCTATAGCAGAAACGCATTTAGCAAATCACGTCACTTTGGTTAGTATATAGATAAAAATTATATCGTCGTTTTAACTGGATAGAGTGCCACCCTTGGAAGCTCCTTAACCTTCCACGTTTGACTGTATAAACAAACTATATACATCAGTGTGAATTGACGTCTCGTTTGGATGACGATGGACATGTTTATCAAAAAAACTTTCACTGTTTTGTTGTGTAGATGTTGCTAAATCCATATATGTTCATCTACATATTCTTATATACTCAAATTCTTATTTACTTTTACCAGTTAAGCAAATTTCAAAACTCTTTGAAAGGCTTGTATTTTTTATCAAAATTGTATTTTCACATCACAATCAAGGTTTATTACAACAAAAAAGTTTCCAATTGTTCTTTAATATTTCTTTTGTAAGTGATTTTTAGAACATCTAAATCTTTTACATTTCATAGTTATTAATTTCGTTTTGCTTTATTTTTTATTGCTAAGTGGATAAGAAAGATTTTAAGTAAAATTTGCCATATCTGTTAATTCCTTCAACGTTACTGAGCATTACGCTTTAATTTTTAAAATTCCTCGTTTTCAGTGTACCATGAATGGATACCATAAATTTAACACAAAACTTTAAACCTGCCCAAGCACAGCTAAAAATTTAATCAGCCTGCAGCAAAACTACTTAGTCGCAGAAGGCCATAAATTATTGTACAACCTTGTGAATACTCTTTCGGTATTTAATATTAATTAATAATTTTTTTTAACTTTACATATAATTTTCCATAAATATCTTGTATGGTTAATATTTACATTTTTGGTTGGTAATTAATTTAAAATATCTGTAATAAAAAAATTATGTTTAGTAAATACATACCACTTAACCAAACTTAAAATCGATTTTGACAAATTATATCGTGACAGTTTATTTTCAAGAATCCCCACCGACAAAAAAAAATGTCTTATCAAGTCCTTGTAATCACGGAAATTAAACACGTTCAAAAACTTCTTTTTAAAACCCAACAACAACCGTAACCTTCCATACTCAGTTTCTATATGTTTAAAATCAAATTTAAATATGACGCTCAATATTATCAAAAGTGATTTCATGATCTATTTAAAGTAAAGATATACTTTTACAAGTAACCGCTTCTAATTTTATTATGTAATTGACCTCTGACTACTGATTAATTGTGTGCAAATTTTGTCAAAAATTGTAAATTGTGTAAAAGCTTAAATATTATGTTTTTCAAAATTGATTTGAAATAAAAAACAGCCCCATGTATTTCGTATTTTTGTGGATAATTTTCTCGAGTGCACGAATGTGCACGAGAGGAAATTATAGACAATGACATGCACGAGGGGGATTCGGAAGACCATTTCCCGGACAAAATTTACCACAGAACGTTATTTTTGTGAAGAAAATAAGAAGAATCAAATCTTTTTTTTTTAATTCCATTTGGAATCTCATTACTTACAATGCAGTTAAAAGTAACACGTAAATTAACAACATTTTTGTGTTGTTGGAGTGTGAAAATATATTATTGTTTTGGCAGCAATTTTGTGAACGAAATCGCCAAAAATATTGAGAAGCTTACTCCTCTAAATACATTAAAATCGACATCTTCAGCGTGGAAACAGTTGAGTGTTACTGCAGTGAAAGAAAATATAATTTAAATAAAGACACACCAGCCGAAGAATTGGCCAGGACAATGAAAAATTTTGGTTTTAATATGAAGAAGCGAGATGGTACAGATTATAAAGAAAACTTTGTGGAATATAGTATTGCAGAAAAAATATTTAAAATTATTATTTAAATTTAAAAAATTATCGATAATTTGCACTAGTGTAAAATTATCGCCTAATTTGACTATGATTGGATGATTTTTAAAAATTTAATAGTCTTCATTGACTAAAATTTTGTAAGGGGAATAATCAGAATAATTATCATCTTAAAATATTTGACTAACTCAGAATTTATTCTATATAATAAAATTCAGGTCCCATTCAAATCATCATTGTTTTTTATATGTTATATTTAAGGATTCTACTCACATTCACTGAAAGAAAAATTCTTCAATTTCACGACGTATTCGTCTACTTTATTTATTTATTTACTTATAATTTATTCTTTGCTGCTATTGAATTATTGTATCAAAAAACGTTGTCAAATTATACTTAATAACTAACCTTAACATTTCTTATTAAGATTATAAAATTTGGTAGTAATAAGTTTTTAACGATATGCATACTTGTTGGTATAGTTATCTTTCACAAAATGTTACATAATTTATATAACAGAATGAGTATGAACCTTCCTAAAAGAAATACCATTCTTCTATCATTTGCAATAATTTGACGAAGCTGAAATTTTTCTTTCGATATAATTTAAATTTTAATAATCCAGTTGTCAAAAAACTGATTTGGCGTAAAATTTGGGTGTTCCACTTTCAATTTATATAATTTCTTACTAAACTACTGTCAACAAAAATCCTAAAATACATCGGTTTTGTAAATAAAAATATGAAACTGATTCTTTTTAGTTGGCTCGAGTTAACTTGAAATATGTCGTCAAATAAATTTTAATTTTGATGAACAAAAATCGCCTTAGAACAAACGCTTTGACTTATTTACCTAAAAAATATTCTGCCGTATCAACACAAGCACCTCCACTAATAAGTCAAATAAAATAAGATAGGGGCAGTATTATAATTTTTGTGGTAATAAAATGTCGTAAATCGCTTTGGCCTGCAGCCACCCACATGTGCGAGTATTTTAGTTATAAGGTGCAAACCCAATTATATATAACTTGAATAACATAACGGCGCAGTCTTCAAACCGACATCAAAATGATATACAAACATTTCGCAAGTCGTAGACATGGCCAAGTGACATCGGGAGTCGTAACTCAAAGCTATGGCATAGGTGTTTTGTAGTGAGTCTTTCTCAAGGAAGCCGCGATTTGCTGCTGCTGAATAAATCAGAAGTTGGCGCCCAGCCAGTGATAGAGTGTTCACTCCTAGGTGTTTGGGAAAGCTCCATCACTCTCCCATACGAGTGCCATCGTTTTTAAACAATCATTACCCACTTGAAACACATCGAATTCGTTTGAATGACTCTCGCTCTTCCATACAAATATTTTGAATGTTGTTTCAAACACGAAGCAACGGATTTCCTCCTCAATTTCTTGGACAATACAAAAAAAATTGTAAGAAATTTTATTTCATAAAATTCATGTCCATCTGCATTGTAAATTAAGTAGAGATATGCGATACAATACATAATTTGTTATAAATATATACTTACTCTTGACAAAATAATTTTTCAAGTTTTTTGTAACACAGTCTTGCAGTTGACTTGATAAATTATTGTTAAATATAAAAAAAGATAAATAAATAATTTATTAAAATCAAACAACACAAATTTCTGGAAATTAAAAAAAAAAAGAAAACAAATCTGTAAATATTGATTGAAATTTGAACGAAGTTATTAATACAATTTTTTTCAAAAACATAGCAAATATATAACTTAGTCTCAACATTAAAATAAAATCATATTATTTTTCTATCATAAAACCTTTAAAACTTATAATTAATAACTCCACAGAACATAAAATATTTTCTGCAGAATTAAAAATAACAGGCATGTGTCCAATATATCAAAATGGTGGCAAGTAATTAATATAAAACTCTAAACCGATAAGTTTACGATCAAATTTTCAAAAAATTTTTGAAAATTGAAAATGGCATATTCAGTTAAAAACAGTCTTAATATTGATAAAAAATAATTAAATACATTGAGAATTTTCCTAGACTTGTGCAAAAGTTGTGACCATAAAATTACATAACTAGGGAATAAGAGGCGCACAGACAAAATCATACTTAATAAATAAATAGGGTGCAAGTTACAAGAATTTATTAACAAAACAAAATTTTTATATACAAGGGAGTATAATTGATCCGTTATTATTTTTATTAAACATAGAAATCAGAATTAAATCAACACCACAGATATATTTAATTATGCGGATAATACAGGCAAGACAAGGCAAGACAAGGCAAGGCAAGGCAAGGCAGTATTGGGGACAGCAAGGATTTTGATAACTTAAGACAAGATATGAATTTAACACTATGTGGGAGTGGGAGTTACAAATAATGACACAATTTAGTTCACGTTATGTGAAACAAATAAATCTAAACTTGATGGTCTTAACGATATTAAAATTGAACACCGAAGGCAATCGTAATATTAAATATAATAATACTCTATCCTTAAATATTTAAGGATAGAGTTACATACAAATTTTAACTGGCGACGCCATATTAACGATTTTTAAGGTAGTTTTTAAAGTAGTTTTAAGGTAGTTAAAATTATCACTATTTGAATACTTCACATTTAATATTTATTTCTGTTCATTTTATATCTAAATTAAAATATAGAATAATTTGTTGGGATAATTCGACAGATCTAAAAATTATATTTGTAATTCAAAAGCAAGTATTTCATAATATGTAAAATATTCATCTCATAGAATCTTGTCGAGGCAAATTTCTACAATTTATGTACATGAATGCTTAATATTTAATCCAAATTATAAATATAAATTTGAAATAAACAAAAAGACAATAAATATCAAACACATTCAAATGAAGATTATACATATTCACCCTTGTCAAGACAACCCTACAAGCAAAAGCATTTCATTAAGGTAAGAAGTAATTTTTAAAAAAAGATGCAGAAGAAAAAAGCAAGTATGTACTTATGTACAAGAATTCATAACAAATTTGATGTAATTCAAACAACTGTAATGTAATCAGAACTCATGCTTTATTGTGACCTAATATTGTTAAGTAATGTACCTATAAATGTAGCCTTAATTTTTTAAAACCGGAAGTGGAAACCCAAGCAAATTATGCAGCTAAATGTGACATGCTGGGTACAATCTGTTCGTAAGTGACCTATATTTAGTTATATTGTCATAATCTTGTGGTTAATATGAATAGGGAAACTAACATAAACATACAAATTAATCTTACTGGTTTTATCTCGTTAGTATTTTATGACAATAACAAATTAATTAATTTTTAAAAAACAATTATTTATCCTAGTCGTTTCTGTTGCGCAAATTGATTTTACACCCGGTTATGCAGTGTTCAGTTGGAATTTAAAAGATAACCCAACGGTAGATCGTAAAGTTGCAGTTGCAATAAGTCTCAGACTTTTTTTCTTGAAGCGGGAACACTTGTTTTTAGTCAACATGTTATGTGCAAAATACTGAAAAATCATCATCACTGCTCATGTTCATGGCCACGTGGAATTCGATTATTATTATTATTAATCCAGAGGGTGCTTCAATTTCCAGGAAAATAATCACGATTGTAAAATTAAAGTGAATTAAATGAGACGTATCTATGCAAGATTTTAGTCAGTTTTGAATGTGAACTTTGGAATGAAAATTTAAAAACCTTCACTATTTGCTTGTGACAAAACCATTGAACTCACAAAATGACTACGTAAGCAAACCAAGATTACCACGTCACTTGTGATCTATTTTTATTTTTTTATTTTTTACATTTTTTATTGTAAAAGAAGATGAAAAATTTTCGTTAGCAGAGACTAGAAAACACACCTGCTTAAACACACCTTCCAAAAAATAAATAATCCAACAATAAAAACTTTTCAGTGGCTTTTTGCCATTTCATTAAGAGATAAGTCTAGAAAATGCAAATGTAATTGTGTTTTATCATCAAGAAATAATTGCATTTTCGTTTTCATCTTTTATTCAAACTTTATAGGAGCATTATGCAGAAGATAAAAAGCATTTTGTCACATGTTTTATTCTATAGTAGCCATGTATCCATACGTAAAATTGTATTTTTGGCGTGCTGTCACTTTTGAAATAGACCAACATTTGTGTGCGCTGTAAATTGTGGTATTCAAAAAAGTCAAAAGCAGACGCTATTTACGATTTCGTTTTTCGTATTGTATAGTATATATCGTATATCCCAAAAGTAATTTTATCAATTTCACACTTATAAATCCGTTTAATTTAAAATTTTAACAAAAAGAAAACAAGAATGTTTGTAATAAATCTTCAGAATTATTATTCTGTAAAAGCAGAATAATTCTGGGTAAACATAAAACCACTGTGAAGAAAAGTTAATGAAAATGTCCATGAAATGAGTAAGATCGCTTTTATAGAAGAAGATTTTTTTCAGTTATATATCGCTGAAAGAGCTTTAAAACGGTTTAACCGCAAGAGTGTAGTAATATTACAACCGTTGATACATTCTTCCAGAAAGAGACTCCAATAAATAATTTTTCACCCACACAGTTAACCCTTCGTCGGCAAATCTGAAAAACGGAGGCCGTCCGCTCCTGCAGCGACGTCTTTGCTTCGTAATTTATCGAGTGCGTTCAGTATTTATACATCTGTTGCAAGTGCTTTCATAATTCATAGTTAACAGGTGAACGGGCAAAATTAGGTCATCACAAAAAAGTTTTATTTTTATTTTAATTAACAAGAACTATTTTTAGATGTACCTTCATTTCTAAGAGCGATGATTCATTAACTCATCTGTACCATCAAGGACAATAGGCTGTAGCAAATTTCCAAAATTTTCTGGTACTTCACTCGGTTAACTCAACTTCGATCAATCAAAAACGGATCCACTATAATTCGCCATTGGTCTAAATAAGGTCGACAAGAAGGTGCGGATTAATTCATTTTTTGTGTTTGCCTCAATACCACCCACTAAATCTACTCCAACTAAAAAATAACATATATAAAGGCAGAATTTCACCCTTCCTACGCCGCACTTTCGGAAATAAAATCATTTTTGTTATGTGGGAGTAGATAAATAGCCAAGTGAATCTCACGGATAATAACTATAGAAATAAATCAATGCGAAGAATGTTAATATATTGCTGCATTGAATTAGAACACTTGAGAAATTAATAGGATGCTGATTTGATTTGATCAAGCTTTTCCGCTTTTAGTTGTCATTAACAAGTTGGAAAAATAACGACAACGCGTAATTGCTAATATAATGATGTCTAATTTACATTAAATTTATTTGAATAATAAAATAAAGACAAAATAATAAAATTCTACATATATCGAATGTCATTAATACCATTGTTTCAAAATATGACACTGCAATGAGAATTCATTTTATTCAATCTTTACGTTACAGGCGAGCGGGAAATTCAAAATATGTGCACGAAACTACTGAGAAGTAAGTATTGTATTTGATGAGAGTGGCGTCATATAATACGAGAATAATATTAATAATGCTAAAGGATTAGTTAGACATGTGAATATTGATAGGTCATGACTTTATTAAAGAAACAATAAAACAGGTGTTACTAGTATATCTTACAAAGTGCAACGTATAGACAAAATAAAACAGATATAAGCGCGCAAAAATGTACTGTGAGCTGATTTATCTTTTCTTTATAAATTTAGTCGCACATACGAAAATAAATTATTTTATTGCATGACACTATTTTCTATGTAATAAAGTTTTAATAATCACCAAAATTTTAAATAGCAGTTTTGACATCTATCACAGAAAGAAAAAATGTGATATAACAGTTGCAGTCAATGAATCTCATATTTTTATACAAAAATATAAAATCAGTTCAGACTTGGAACAAATACTAAAAAACAAATTGTTGAACCAAACATCCTTCTTTGAATAACATCTGGGCACATTCAAATTGTCGCTTAGTGTTTCTTGTTGACATTTGAAAGTGATATGTGCAATATTTCTTACAAATGCTTAGTTAAATACACAAAAAACTGAATAAAATTGCGTTATTCAAATTAAAAAACATTGAAATTTTGCAGAAGCTTTTGGCATTGTTGCAATAACATTGTTGGAAGCACTTAAGAGCATCTATAAATAAAATGTAGATGCCTTTATTCCACAGAATCTCTTCCAGATCACAGTGGTGGCAAAAATTTTAAATATACACAGAATTTTTTTTGTGATCAGAATTAAAGTAAAATGTAATTTGAAGGTTAAAATGCGTTCAATACGCAGAATGAAATTTTAATTTCCGCAGAGTGGTTGGGAATAAGTAAAGTAACTATTTGTAATGTCATTTTCTGATTTTAATTATGCACTAACACTTTAGAAAATGCAATAAAGTGAACTTACAAACCACTACTGAAACGAGACTTCTATTAATCAATAATCATGAATATGTAAATGTGAGAAATAGGTTTTAAAAAATAATTAAATTAAATTAACCATTAATCAAATTACAAAATTTGCGTGTCGTATAAAAATTTCAGAAAATGCTGTTTTTTTCAGGTATGATTTATGACAGAGGTCATTTCGGCAATATTTTAATTAAAATATTGATTTGCTTACTGTAAACAATAACAAAAGTAATCCATACTCTACTTTTTGAAATTAATGGCTCACAAAAAAGTAGTTTTAAGTTATAATTTGTCTGATTTTCGTAATTTTCAATTAAATAGAACAATTTATAAAATGGTTAAGAACCGAACCGGTTCAAAAATAATTATGGACAAAGATATTAATACCCCAAATTATATGATCATGAATGTATCCTCAAACTATGTTAATTTTTCAAAACTTTTCCCTTAAAATTGTAGGTAGTAATAAATAAAAACTGAGATTTTGAATAACATGAATCAAACTCCGTTGTATACATACCTATCAAACAATAGTCTTAAAAAGATATTTTAAAAATTTTAGGCAAATTATTGGAACAATAAGTTTCTGTAGGTTTGTTTCACGTTGATTACCTGAAAAAATGAGATTTTTGATAGAGTATATGTACACATATGTTTTATATTTGTTGAAAATTTTATTTACACCACTATTTAAGTAGTAAACAAGTGAAATATTTCTCCTTGATACTTGGGCCAATATGATTCAGAATATTTGGCAAAGATAGTGTCTACAGTTCTGTTCTTTAATTAAGAATCTATTCAGACCAGAAAGATCTTGTTCATTATCTTCTAACATGAAAATGAATATAAAGATTGTGGCAAAAATATATTTTGAAGCTGACAATTTTTCATATTCTAAAAGTTATATTATTCAGATTTTTTATTTTTTTTTAAATTAATACAATTCGTAAATATAACAGATTCACGTTATGAACGATATAAAATAAATAGTGAATCCTCTTCAATACACACTTTTAGGTAGTTGATACATTTTGGCGCAATAATTGTATATGAATCTGTAAAATTTCGTGAGAATTGTAATAAAAAGCAACTTTGCAATGGCATGATTTTAATCACTTGAATATGCGTTGGCCGTCGGAGTCCTGATGTCACGCATATACAGTCATTTTATCAATATTACAATATAATACAACTATTTCTTTGATTAAATCGACAAAAAATTTCAAATGTTCAATATAATTCGATATCTCACATTGTTGTTTTTCTGGTTTTACTGTTCTTCCTCAAAATTAATGGACAAGTAGCTAACTAAATTTTCAAATTGACTATGACGGACATATAAGCTGTAAGTGATCACACTCATTTGGAGACGAGAAGATACTATTTATCATTTTGCAAAATAAGCTTAATTCAAAAAAAGCTTAATTCAGTAATTACATTTATGTTTACAAAAATGAGATATTTTCTTTTCAGTGTTTAAATTGGTGATTAAGTGGTTTTTTAGGCTGATTTGTTTATTGGCTTTAGATTGCACTACTTTTTAATGTGGTAAAAATGCAAATCTTATGGCACTGTTAACTGCAGGAAATGTGGGCTGAATTAAATCTGAAGTGATTCTTTAGATTAACTCGACATTTTACAGTTATACATATAAAAAAAAAAGAAAACGCATGCCAATCAGCGTCAGATATTTGAGTCGAGAGCGGAGAATGAGTCGCGACAGCGTCTGGAGCTATCCTAGAAAAGGAAACATGGGGAATCTGTCAGATGCTGTTACTTTGCTGAGAAAGCTAAAAGTGACAGTCGGCCCATGAATACCACTAACTTAGGGGAGGAACAATCCCACTCTTGTTTAAAACGTTCTTTGCTGATATGCTTTTCACTCAAATTGTTGCCAAAACTAATGCTTGTGTTGGATACATTATCAAAATGAACCACTTTTGAATTTCAACTTTCTAATTTTATTGCATCTTAGCTTACACACGTTTAAGATTCATAATTAATTAAACTGAAACCTATCAAAAGTAACAAATATAAAGTGTAATCCCGTATTCTACTTTTATTCATGTGTAAAACGTGCGTCTAAATTCAATTCAAGGTGAAGTGAGTAATTGTATTCTTAGTATAACCGAATAAAGTAATTGGTTGTTGGCACAGTACCTCGAGAATGTTTTACATTGGGGTAGTGAGGGTGTTTTAGAAAAAAAAACATTCTGCGATTATCTAGTAGTTTGTAATTAATTAACTTTGTTCAGTTGGCACGACCATCACTTTTAAGTCTTGGTGAAATACAAAATATTCCAAAAATTTTGTAGGAGCAAAATTATTACATTTTTTTCTGGACTTTCTTTGGACTCATTGAACATTCTTAGAACGATTAGAGGTCTTATTGTAAATTATATCCACTCAACGGGTAATTAAAATCTGCTTGCTAATTATAATACGTAATTATTACTTTTAACGAATTTATTATAAATTTATATACATGATGAGCAATTAAAACATCGACACCTATTTCTCCGTTATTTTATGTCGATTTCGATTTTGACAACTATTTTATTAAAATATTTTACTTTAAGCAATAATTGTTGGGTAACCTCAGACCGATTTATATATAGGAAACAGACAGTTAATTACTATGTATCTGTGAATTTATTGATACGTGAATAATTTCTGGTAAATCTTGTGTTAAAATATACTGTTTGAAAGTAGATTGATAAAATGTTGTTAAAATCGAAAGTGATATCTCCTTGATAATGACATAATCGTTTTCGTTTTTTCTGAGGAAAAAGATCATAGCTGTAACGGTTGTCAATTAAATTCTTGCCGTTTTATTGTTATCTAAATAATTTAAAAAAAGGAAAATTTTGTCAGAAAAATGGTGAAAATATTTAATGAGTTTGTAAAACTGTTTCTCCCCTGCACATGTAAATTTTTTCTATGGGTAATATTTTTTAACAATACAATGAAAGGTGTCGACATAAATTGTTTAATTATGTAAATAGTTAATGTGTTATAATTATAAACGGTAAGTAGGTACTAATTAAAATTGTTAAAGTAGAGTATACCGGAATAACAATAATTCGTTGTGAAATATTAACATAGTGGCTAATAGTTTTTCTCTTACTATATCAATTTCGATTCAAATTAAACAGAAATAAAATGGAGATCCGCCTGTTGTTATGATTTGAATAACAAAAAAAAAATAATTATCTCCAGAAAAACTATTTGAAAACGATATTAAACGTTTCATTTGTAAACGAAAACGTCTTGCAAGTAGTTACGGTCATTTTAAGTTACATAAATATAAGCGTGATAAATTGCTAGGAATTTGTAGGAAGTTCATCATTTCGTTGAAAGTATCCTTAGCTAACACTTTTGTATAATTCTTTTACCGAAACTCCAATTGCTCCGTCTCAATAGAAGTAACAAGACATTATTTATCATAATAGCTGTGGGTCATAAATTAAAGGTAACGTGACTGATGTCAAGACATTTAGCTGAGCTATTTTGCAAAGGTTTAACCTTGTTTTCTATGCAAATTTTTCGCAGTAAATTTACAATGAATTTACAACTCTTTTACTTAAATTTCTTCAAGGTCCCTTCTAAAATACCATTGTCTGTACCTGCCTACTTGAAAGTAAAATCACAGTTTTGAATCGTGAGCTTACACGTTTTGACAAAATTACCTAAATTTACCATTCGATGACGCCTCTGTCGGCACTTGAAATATAGTTTCTACTTGAATAATGATATGTATGATTGTTTTTACCTCTACATTCGATTTTAGCTTTATTAACATTTCATATTATACATCCTTAGGGTAGCAAGTGATATTTATAAGGGATTGTAAGATGTTGAAATTTTTATTTAAGAAAAGTTACAAAGTGTCACCGACTGCATGAGAATGAGTATGAAAAATTTGTATCCTTTATGATACAATCGATCGAAGGTCAATAAAAATTAAACCAACTTTTTTAAATCGCCTCTACCATAGAATAGAGATTTTAAAAATTTTATTCATAAACATCCTTTAAGGTCAAATAGAGATAATCCTACTTCATTAGTTCAAACTAACAGAGCGATTAAGTATGGGTATCATCTAATTAGTGTACAAACTTATTTTTATAAAAAAATACAATAAGAAAACAAGTTTTCGTCAATTAAAACTGATAATGTCCATTAATATTATCAATTCTTCACGCGCAAGCTGTCCATTTTATTTTAATTTATTTGATGTTTCAAATATACTACCGAAAGAAGTAACTCTAAGTGGCAAATAATAAGGTAATACTGATTGTAAAAAAACCAATTGTAATTAAAACCGTAAACCTCTTGATCTACAAAATTGTTTAAAAGGTGAATTATCGACATTACTTTCTGTTATAGAGAACTGTGAGTCTTGTCCTTTGGTTTATAATAAAAATCTTCTGTTTTGACAACATAACCATTGTTAACCGATATAATTTGCACCAGCTGGTAATCCACATGCTGTTGAGGTTAATATATATCTTATAAAAAGTGTTTCACATATCATTTTGGAATGGACTTCATTAAAGTGTTTTTGGAAAGCTGACGACGTCTTCATTAAGAATTATTTCTTTTTATTTTTTAAAGACATAAAATTCGCACAATACTCACAGTATGGTCCATTTATTTAACACAGTTTGTACTTTGAATCGTAATCAAGTGTAAACTTTCACAATAAACATGAATATTGTTAGAATGGGATCTACATCATCCTACAACTAATTCTTTGGACTAAATAGCGTATATCGCAAAATGGGAATTCAGCTTTTTTTTCCCAATAAAAGTTCTGGAACAGAAGCAAATGTAACTTTAACAATGTTGTTCTGGTAAAGGAAACAATAGAAAATTTGAATGGTTATAAAAGCAGTGACTAAAAAGTTTGTATGCGAAATTGAGTTATTGTGTGTGTAAATCCGCAAATGTGCTTGTAATTTTCGTTTCATGCAACATCTACATTACACTTATAGAATTTCAAGTTTCACAGTGGTCGATCGAAATGATGAATCAAACTTGACAAAATTGGTAAACTTCTCGTTTTAGCATACCTCCTCGAAAGTCATAAATAACCGTTGGAACTCAATGCAACGAAATTAGTGTTGTTGTTTGGTTATCTAAGAGGTAATAAATATTTTCGATGCAATTTTATATTTTATTTTTGGCTTAACAAGCCATTAGGAATACCGCGGATAGTTTTCGAATATTTCCACAACAATAATTCCGTGTGTCAGGTCTTCTTGAATGAAATTTATGGTTGCTTGTCGCATAATTAGAAATTGATTAATTTTTATGTTTAGCGAAACAGCTTATAAAAGTAAACGGTGCGGCTGACATGGAAACAAGCTCTCCGCAAACCCAGGTATTAGAAAACGCTTTTTATAAGCGACTTTTTAAGAGACTGTAAAGCATAGGCTGCCTATCGTATCCAGTTATTTATAATCTGGAATATTTAACTACAACTGTTTGTAATTTACGAGGTCACACCAAGATTTATGGCACTGGATTCTTATACGTTTCGGATTAAAACAGTCTTGAATTTTTAAATATCCAAACAACAGGTATGTGAATAAATTATAGCTGCTTCTGGTAGCGTTTACTTTAAAATAAAAATATGCATATTTATACTTTATTGGGATAGCAGACTTTGATTCCAATCTATGCAAATCCTTTCCACCGACAAAGATTTTCTTAACACTTTAACATGAATAATAGCTTAATTTAAAAGTAACTAAAACAGTTCATCGCTAGATTTTCCTAAAATCAGAAACCCATTACTAGTTTCATTCAACATTTTTTTGTTGATCTCAAAGTTATTTGATAACGCTGAAAAATATTGTAGAAGAGAACAACATTTAGTAAAATATGACCCTCAGAAAATTGGTATAAAAAAATGTAGGAACTTTAGTAACTACATAAACGTTCATAACTTTTGACTTCGAAGTTTTACATAAATTTGCGTGCAACTCTAACATCTATCATCTAGAATCTCCAAGAAGTAAATGAATAATGAGCAATTTTTACAGTGTCCTACCCTTGACAACATAAAATATGTTTGGCGTGATTTATTTAATAAGTCTTAAATTTATTATTTATTGTTTAAATGATCATTTAATAGGCTGAAGGTCTAATTTTAAAACGTAGTTTTATAACAGTGTACCTGCTTAACTAATTCCATAAGTTTTAGTAATCCGAATTAGAGATATCAGTAAATACAGTTGCTGAATCCCACCACATGAAACTGAGAGCATTTTTATTATTAGCAGTATTGCCAAATAGTTCTAAAATTATTAATGATAATGTCTAATAAATTTTGATAAATAATTTAAATTTTGTAAACAAATGTGTTTTAAATTGGTTTAATAAAATTATACGGCACAATTACTTTTTCAAACTGTTTATATTTACTAATATATTTTTATAAAATTGAATAAACAGAATCTACTTATCTAATTACATTGCTATAAAAGCCATTAATATCTGTCAGCGAGATAACAAAGTCGGTAATGTAAAAATAAAAAAATATATATTGTTGTGCTGATGTAAATTTAAACTTACAACATATTTTAAGGATTCCTTCATTTACAACAACAATGCATCAGATGTTCATTGTAAAATATTTTTTTGAGACAAGGCGAGCATTTTTGCGGCACTTATGTTGAAAGTTGATAATATAAATAATGTACTCGCTAGAGTCGTGAAGAGAAGTGTTTATATTTTGACCTCAATATTATAATACTCTGTAGAGGTCATCAGACTTCTTGTCAAGTCGGAGTGACAAGTGAATGACAGGCGGGGAATAAGCAACTTTATATCAGGCTGATGGCAGTCACACATTCAGTTAAATGCAGAATAAATATGATGATGATAACCAGAAAAACGTGGGCGTTTCGGAATACAATTGAATCATCACTTTGAAAATTCAACATGGTTTAGTGTAGTCGTTTTTTCGTTTTCACTTTTGTCGGAATCACACACGTGACACGGATTCTTGAAGGGTGAATAGCAAATGGCAATTTAAAAAAGAATTCCATTTTTGAGGATGGTATGGGTTAATGCAATGTTTGTATAGTGTTTGGATCGAATAAGAAATGCTCTGATAATTTTTCTATCCATTTATAACTGTCTGTCTATTTCCTCTCTGATGTGTCCTCCCTTTCCCCTAAGTTTCGAAGCGATGATCGTACTGGGAGGGTGAATCGTTAAAAGCTTTGATAATTTTGAATATTTGAATATCGTAAATCAAACCTACTGCCTCAAAATTTATACTAGCACTTCTTTAATAACCACTAAATTAACAAAAATAACAATTAACTTTTTCACACAAATTCATTTTTCTATCGCTGAACCAGTTAGAAATGTTACAAAAAAATTTAATGATTTTTTTCCCATAATTGTCAATCAGTCATATATAATAATTACAATAATTTTCTCCCAAATTTCTTTTAAATTAAATTTGATTCAACGATGTAAAATAAAATTCGATATTGGAAAAAAATATATATTTATTCCGGTAATTTCTCTTATTCCAAAAAACGAAAAAAAAGTAAATGATTTTAAGTTGTTGCCAAAATATAATGAAATGTTCCAGGATTATTTATGTAAAAAATTTTGTCATAAATCTTTAAATTAAATTATCTAATGTACGTGACTTGATAGTAAATGTTAATTTTTGTAAAATATCTAAGAAATCCAATTTATTATAAAATTTTTTGAACCTGCTTAATTTATAGAATAATGACAAGCATTTTCTTACGATTTATTATTTCCTAAGGTATTGCTATACTGAAATATAAGTAGAGTAATAATAATATAATCAATAATATAATAATACGATAATCAATAGTATAATACTAATATTTTGAAAAAAAAAGTACGTTTTTAAGTTTTTTCATGAGGATCCTATAAATTATACCTTATATAACCTTATATAATCTATAAAAATCGAAAGTCAATATAACGTTGTCTAATAAAAAGGCCCCATGCTACAGATTATAAATTTTAAATTCTTTTCACAGTACACAAAATATTTAAAAATAAAGAAAATTGAAATACTCCGTTAAATATTTGAAGGCAACTGTTATCTAGTAAGATGATGTTCGAGTAAATTTATTCTATTCAAAATGAAAAATGTCTGAAATTCAAATAGAATTGGTTTTTGAAAAATATATTATAAGTATGATATAATAGGAGATAATGCAGTTATTATTATGACCACTTAAAAAAAAGTTGTCTACACTTTTGCCCTGTTTCGATGATTGATTATTGTTGTGAATTCGAGGAAAAGTAAAGACTGTTTATTTAAAATTTATTGTAAAAACAAACTTTGAATTCTAGTAATAAATAAAGCCATTTTTGTTGATGTCACCTCTTAAAGTGGTACATGTTTATCGATTCAATACAAAATTTTTATTTTATAATACTCCACATGATCGAATGCAGATGTACATTTACCTGCAAATGAGAATGTACAGAATCAGGCAACATTAAAAGCCCTTTAACAAGTCGTTAGTAACACAAAATGTGAGAATAATAATTCAAGAAATTCTTATACGTTTAAATCGCGAAAAATTTCCGGCTTGTATATCTAGAGCCTTTGTTTTGTTTCCTTTAGGACTGAATTTGATTAATTATCTACGGTAGACGTCACGATTTGAAAGACCTATCCATAAAATATTTTAAGCGAGCGTCACGTCAGAACGATATTTGCCACTTAGATTTTAATGTTATTATTTAATTTAAGTCGATTTTGCTTTAGATTGGTTTCATTCAATGAAACAATGCATCTAAACGGGCTGCAAGAAATAATAAATCATCTATTTATGGAATCTTCAGTAATAGTTTTTGTATTGAATAAAAAGCTAGATACAATGCATCTTTTGCTAAGTATGGTCTCGTTAGAACCTTATAGTTCGTATTTCCCGCTGCTTTTATACCTCTTTGTTTCAACTGTTCCAAGGCAGGAGTGATTGATGATTTATTTTGTGTTGTCGGCCCGGTAGGTCTACGTCTATCGCCGAATGGACATTTTTAAGCTGTATTATACGTGTTCAATTAATGCCTATCTTTCTATTTTATATTAAATTCATCCACAAGTGACACAGTCGCGGCCAACTTTTATTTGTCATCTACACGGACAATGTCGACCAGTTTCTTAGTTTGGTAACAATAAGCAATACTCACCTTAGTGATGTACGATTCAGTATTGAACATAAACAGCTCCGACGATGCGGTCATATTATATACTTGTTTGTCAAGTTGTTTAACAATTCTTCTACGTAATTAATTTGACTCTCGGCAAACATATGCCGACAAAGACGGACATGATAAAAAGAAAATTTTCGCACATCCCTCAAATATTTAAATTGTTCACCATACTTAAGACCATCTCGAGGCACGGTCTATTTTTAAATAAAACGATATTGAACTACATACAAGAGGTTTTTTCCTTTTTGTGTTGAATCGGCCGAGATCTCCAAGAGATAAAAAAAAATTATAAAGACTAGGTATTTGAACAGTTCGTAAAATAGAATCTATTACAGAAAAGATTTATTACCCCTAAAATAAGTCATTAACCTGGTAGTCTACAAAAACCGTTCCCCTTAGTCACGCAATGAAAGTTGATTATTGTCAAATTAATAATAAGAACCAGTGCGAGAACCTCTATCACAATATCACTCTGTGTAAAACATAAACAATAAAAAATTGATATCAAGCACTTGTGCTACGATGCTTACGTCATACGTGTCCATTCATAAACACATTAACATGAAATTTAAATTATTCATAATGGATATAAGGCATAAGAAACATCACACTAATCTTTCATGATACAACTAACAGTTGGTGAGTGGTAACGCCACAGAGTCCTGAAGCCTTAAAGCCAAATCGCTGCATATTGGTAAAAGTCCCATCAAAATAATGTAAAAAGTGAAAGTGTAGCTTGTAACAAGTAAAATGTTTATAATTTGGTTTATATTTTTCACCATAAATCGTGATAAAAATTTAAATAACGACGTTATCTTCAAAATGATAAGAAACACTTATATTAGTAGAATAATCATTTATAGAATAGGGCAGTTGTAATTAACAATTTATATTTATTGTTTTATATTACTACCATTTAAATTAATATTTAACTCTTGAATCTTAGAGTTCAAATAAAGGGAGTGAAACTGTTATTATGAGATTACGAGTGGAACTTGATTGCCATAACTCATCAATGCATTCATATTCCTTTTTATAATATAATTTGATTCATTTGATCTAGCGACTCAGCGTTCAGACTGGACATCGAGTAGTATTGTTGTCATAAATAAAGGATGAATAAGATTCTTTAAAACAGTACATAAATAAAAGACAGAAGTGTCCAGACAATGATTACTCATAGTCATTAGCAAGTGATATTAAGACAGGCGTTAAGAATCTTTAAATGGTATAGATCACGCGATATGCTATTCTAAAACAAGTCCGATTATACTAAAACCAACTGATGGTGTCAGACATTTTTCATTACTATTATTGATTCCATTATTCGCTCTTTTTTGCAACAAAGTAAATTCGGAAACGAAATATCAAAATCAAGATTAAAACTGTAATAATTACAGTTTTTTCTGAATGACAACTCCCGATAGATTTCGTGTTTTCTGGCAAAAAGTTTTAAACTTGCAGTATGGAAAGTGAAAATGATTAAAGATGCATTCATAATTTTTTGAAAAACTATCATTTTAAACAAGTTGATAAATTGTTGCAATGGACACCTTTCACCGGCAGAATTAGCATCAAATTCACGACTAATTTGCATTTCATTTAGATTTGACACTTTACAGTCTATCTTTCGTACTGCGATAAAGCGACTAAAAAATAATTTGCTGTCACTCAAGCCACCGGTTAGCTGTTATTTAACTTACGAATTATTCTGACATTTGCAAAATTTGGGTTATACTCTGTCCGGTTTCGTTTAATTCGATCTCTTCGTAGCAGGTGCGCACCGTCAACTGGGAAAGGATTTTATTTTCTTTTCTTGTCACCGGCAAATTATCCGTAAAAAATCACACATAAATCATTCACCTTCGCTCAAACTCCATTAAACAATAATTATTAAATCATTAATAAATTACGTTACATTAGTTTTCAGGACCGTATTAAACTGTCAACATTCACAATTTTATTCAACTTTTTAGTTGCGGTGCGAAAAAAAAATCGCTGTAGACACTTCTCTTACAAACTTGATTGGTGCAATTCGAATGAAACTTGACACATGGACAGAATGCATTTTTTATTTCACTCTCTGTAGGACGTATTGAAGGGTGCATTAGCCAAAAATGAAATGATTTCGTTTAAAAAGAGCGGTCGAGAAGCATGTTATTTTCACCAACCGTTCACAAGTTTTAGGCATCGCATTTTTCCCGACACCCTGTATTTATCGAAGGCGATTCGTTTGATTGATAGAGTTGTCGGGTTAATCTCCTGTTTCTGTGCGTGTGGGTCTCAGTAGTTGCTGCCAATGAACGGTGTATGTGATCGGTGCGATAATTTGTTTTGCTTCGATTGCCGATTGATAGATGAGATTATAATTTTAATTATAACTATTTACGATCGTTTTTTATAGCCGGCGTTGAGTACAACATATTTTTTGTCCACGCCGTAAAAGTGACGACGTAAATTATAATCGGTTAAAAAATAATTACGTATACACTAGGAATACCGGAAAAGTTACACACGCATGTGACCCTAATTAGTTTCATGCAAATTGTCGTAAAATTCAGCTCGGTTGTGGACTGTTGATAAGAGAATTATTCATTTTTATATCGATATGACGCATAATAGAAATCTATGATCTCTCAAGTTGGCGTTAAGTATTTCTTAACGTGACAAGAGAAACAAGGTGAAGATATATGAAACGGCAATTAATTTCAATTGTACCATACCCGTTATATACAAAGGAATTTCTATAACTAAAGGTTATTTTATCGCCAGTAGATTACGGTTTAAATTATTAATATTGTTTCATGTACGGTACAGTTTTAATTATTTCCATTGATTCGGAAGATATAAGATCAGCATTAGATGTAGATGAAAATTAAAGTTGACCATATCATACTCATACCTACACCTACGTCAGTAAGTTAGTAAAGCAATAAATTGTTTTATATAAATTGCTGTAACGTAAATGTACCGCACCTAATTTACAACAGACTTTCATGTGAGAAATCCAACAAATATGTAAGTGTTGAAGTATGTTTGCATACTTTGGGAAATTTATTATAAAACCGTTTCTTTGCATTCATATAGTCACTTCTATAAAATAATCACTTTCAGTTTTCCTACGTTTACTTCAAACATTACATAGATTTATTTTTATCAGTCTCATTTGTTTTTATCGAAAAGTTTATCAACATTGTTTTTTCGCCTGAATATCGTGATTGTCCCTTTCTAAAATTTGTGTTGTTATAAACTATTTATGAGCAAAATCAATATCCTTTTCCTATCGCTGTTAACGATATTATAATAGAAGGTTATATTGAAACCTGTACAAATTTTCTCACTATTTCGACACTGAATATCGTGTCATTACTAATCTATTAAAGTCACACGTCCTGCTCCACTAGCATAATGTACACCATCAATATTTTACAGTAATGTAAATCGCTATTTCACACTATTCAAATTTTTATTTTTCCAACTAGGCATTGCGTCATCAAAACCATCTGTTGTTAAAATAGCCTCCCCTAGTTCCCTCGCGACATTTACAACCCCTGAACGGTAAGCGGTGGCTAATCATTTATAAATTTTCGAGTTGTTATGTGGCTTTTATAGGATTAATAACACGTTAACGTAATTATTTAATGTCGCCATGCCAAAACATAATTGGAAATTGCCGAAATTTACATTAAACCTTTATGTAACGTGTAATAATTTAACTAGAGATTTAGAGGAAGCGATAAATCTTTCGTGTCGGCCGTGATGTTGTCCAGAAAAAGATTTTGGCATGTATATTGGCCGTTACTTGAAACTTCCAGAAAGAAACGGAAACAAACGACACTTTTAAAATAGTGGTAATTGTTACACGTTTTTGAGAGGGCATTAAAATGCATCTGGAACTAACACATGTTTGCCGCCAAGAGAATACACCCAAGTGGAGCAATCCCGAAGACTCTCGGGATATTTATGGCCCTGGGGTCACAAGCCATTGCTCTTGCCCGCATTATTACCCAACAGGGTTTATATTCGATTGTGCAGACGCTGGCAAAATATATACACCTGTTGAAGTCACGGTGTTGCTTCACCATTGATATAAAACCATCAAGTTGGGAGATAAAAGCCCTTCAGTTGGATCTGGCGGGAAACAAATGTGGGAATTTTTGCTTAGGAATTACAAATAATGTCTTAAAAATCTGCTTTTAAAAAAATATTTTTCAAAACAGGCCTATTTTTATTTGTTGTACATTTATTCATTATGCATAAAAGATAAAAGAGATAAAAGTTTTTGATAACAACAATTATTCGAGATAATTTCTTTATATATAAGCAGCAAATATTTTAGTTGCAAAAATACGTTACAAGGTGTCTAAGCCTTAAACAAATATATTTATATTATAATTATGTAAATAGTGTTTGTCATTATAAATTTTACTCAACCATCACTACTAGCGTGAGAGGAGTGTAGGAGTTCCACTTTTTTTTTTTTTGATGATTTACCTCAATATGGTTTGTTCCTTCGCACAATTTTTTTTTATATATTACAATATTATACATTCTTCAACACTTGACGTCCTTTCTGTTATCAATTTTAACATTTTTGTCACAACATTATAGTAGCTTCTAGTTTCTGGTCTCGCCACTTGTTGGATTATAGTCGCAACATGCACGAAAAGACTAAAACTATCGATAAGATGAAGGTTTTAATAAATGAAAAAAAATCTTATGAAAATCGTTAAGTAATCGATAGAGCTTTTGAAAATATTTAAATACTTAACTAATTAAGTATTTAAATATTTTCAAGAGCTCTATCGATCACTGTTGCTACGTAAACAGCAGTAAAAAAAAATTGTTAAAATATGTCCCGTCATCAACCACCTACAAAAGAAAGCAGCTTAATTAACATTTAGTTGTAAGAGTATTCTCTCCACGACAAACTATTTAAAAACATCAACAATTTCATTTAATTGTAATAAAAAATTTATTTGGAAAAATTACACTAAAAATAAATTTTGATTACAAATCATTTAAAAAATTATTTCAATTAAAAGCCGAAAATTTCAAACTTTTCAAAATTTTAGTTGTCTTTTAATAGATAATAGCAAAAACGGGGTAGACATAGAATATCCAGTAATATTTTGAATTTTTGTTTTAAAGACATTTTTTGAAGTTTACAATATAACTGAATGAAGCGAAGACATTTTCGATGCTGTTTTAATTGTATTGATAACGGAATAATCGAATTTATACTATCTTATTAAATTTGGTGTTACGAAAAAGTTTGTTGCAAAATAATAAATAAATATTCTTATTTGGAAAAGCACGTAATATTTTTATAAAGTGAAAGACCATTTCCTGTTGAATTATCATGTACAAAATATGAATCGTCACTGTCAAATAAATCAAATTTAATACAGATGGAATATTTCAAAAATTATTTCCACTTATTTATTTAGCTTCTCTTTAATTTGTAATTTTTCACTTTTTTCTTGTTACAGATAGCCTCTGTAGATCACAAAGTTGAATTTTTTTGTGTTTTGTAAAATGTAATGTCCTAAGTTCGACTGTTACACTTCTCATGTATTTTAAAATCGTAAAATAATAAAGTATTTCTTTATTTTACTTTTGATTTACATTTTTTGTTTTTGTCTTCAGACACCCTTTTAACTTTAATAAAACTGACATGTTGCATAAATTTAATTTTTTTTAGCTATTAACTCAAAAATGTTTCATTTGATGCAACGTCACATACAATAATTTAAATGCAAAATGGATGATTTTTCAATTTTAAAAACGCTGTTATGAGTTTAATTCACAATTAAAGTAGTGATTTTGCAATGTTTAAAATTACATTAAAATGACGATTTTCATCAATTAAAGAGAATATTAATTAAGTATAATCAGACGAATACATCCAGAATTAGATAACCTCCGCGCCGGATGCACGGATTTAGAATTTTGACATATCTTAATAATTAATTTTTTATAATTAGCATCGCTTAAGAATATTTTTTACACGTGAGCTACTAGTTATTAAATGTGATTATTTAAAATTTATTTGAGTTTATATATGCATATAATTACACAGGCAAGCACATAGAGTGTCAAAAGCATAAGTTATTTTCCAACAAGTTGGTAAATTTGTAGTGTCGTAAATAATAATTATTATAATGTAATAAAATAAGACCCATAAAATTATTAATTATTATTTATTATAGGTAAGAAGCAACAGAGAATGATGTAATTTCTTCAAATAACACGTCTCAAAAATGTATATAAAGTACGTGATCAAAAGTAGATTTGAGTTAACCTGTAAAAGTTAACGGGATTTAAATGTTGTTCTCAGCGGGGCTGCTGATTTTTATTGGCGCACAATTATTGGAATCCTACTTATTATCATGATAAGGGACTATAGTTAGAAATTATATTTTAAATTGTGTCTGTCAAATCTGATTCGAAGATACTTTTTGTTATTTATTTATAGAATCCGTTAGGGATCACTGCAGGAAATTCGCCGCGTTTCTAATCTATACAATATTTTCTGAAAATAGTAATCAATCAAAATTACAAAATTAAAACTGTACCTGCTCACTACTACAATTTTGTTTAGAGCAAGAATTTGATTTGATCTGGAAGAGTACGAAAGAACGGTAATTTTAGCAATAGTCGCATTTTCTTCTAGTTTAGTTGTTGATGAAATTAGACCAGAAAAGATAAAATCATTTTTATGATTTATGCTTACGCAGATTAGGCTAACAAAAATTTCTATATACCTAAGTTTTTTTTTTGTTTTGTTTTGATATCTCATAGTTAAACCAAATAAGAATTTTAATTTCATCTAATTTATTTATATTGATATTGTTATTTAGCTCTTTTCATCTTTTGACATAGTAAAACAAACAATAAACAAATAATAATTATTGTTATTATTCTACCACGAACTTTATTAATAAGCAACAACTTCAATAAAAAAATTTCACGTCCACGTTTGGCTCCAACTGCGTTTTTACAGTGGCGTGTTTTTTTTATTACAGGTCGAGTATGTGGAAAATTTTGAAAATCAAATTAGTATTTCTTTAGATTAACATTAATTTCCCTAAGGTGTTCCAAATGAAATTTTGTAAAGTATCGCATGGAAACTGAATGTCCCGAAAAGCACAAAACATGTGGAAAAATTTTTATTTATTTAGTTATGGATAAATGTAAGTTTAACGTAAACCCTACCCACCACCAAATGTTCATACATTTTACAGTTTTTTTGGCCGAAAGTTAACCATCAAATGAACTTCTAAATGATTTAAGAAATTTCTTTTTGGTACATATTTGTTATGACAGGAATAATACAAATATAGATCTCAAAATGAACATCACTAAGTGGATCATGAAACCTTTAAAGACCAAATATGTATGGAATAAAAAATGAACTGATTTTCGAAAATGAAAAAATATTCTGTGATATTTTTTATGTAATACCCTATAACTAGAATTAAATTGTTTTTTTGAGTCAATTGTATGATTTGAAAAATCCAAATTAATCTAAGAAAAGAACTAAACATTCTGTTAATTTTACATTTACGGAATTGCATTTGAAGAAAATGGAGAAAAAAGATAAGCGATAAGAAATTATGTAATATATAGAAATAATGAAAACTGTTAGCAATCTTACGTACATCAGAAACATGATGGAGCACTATAGCACTATGTATATACATACATAGTAATATAATTTTATATATATATAATTATATATAT
>QDEB01099016.1:0-17966 GCA_004193795.1 Asbolus verrucosus | reverse complement strand
TCAGATTGAACAAAACATGAAAAGGAGCATTTTGCCTTTATTACATCAAAAATTTATATAAAAAAGATATTTACGTCAATTTGTAACCCTGCGTCCACCGTTCTAATTTTCCAAATTTCAAAATTCTAATATTAAAATAACTGGTCGTTTTGGCGCGGGCCATAATGGAACGCTTCTATGTATATTTTCTGAATGAACTATAGTTTCATGAATGACTTAACAGAATTCAGTTGTATAGCGAAGTGGACCGTACCTAATTAGGTTACATGGTAAACTAAACAAAACAAGGCGTGTACATATAAATACTTTTAGTTCATCGAAATAAAAAGGTTAAAGGGGACATTAAATGTGAGAAAAATGTAATGAGTTGTAATCGCTATGACTTATAATAATAAATTAAATAACCTACCAAATATGGAAATTAATTTATAAAACTGTAAGTTACTTGTCTCAAGACAGTGCAGAAAATCAACTGACAAACACGATACTGACATTATGTATGATGTATACATTTCAGATACAAAATTGACATTATTTGAAAGTCCTTAGGTAGGATATGTACAAATACTTTTCAAAATTATTGTCAAATTGACATATATTATGGATAAACGATCGGCAAGGGACTGTCATTGTGACGCGAATGTGTCAACTACCAATGTAACAAATGTTAATTTCTAATGTGACGGCAAATAGAAGATGCGATTAAAAAAATTTCGTTCGGATAGTAGAAAGATACCAAAATACACGTAGGCTGCTATTTAAAAAGGTATCAATGACCACGATAATTGTTGAAGTGTTAACACTTTCCTCGCACCCGGTACCATAAAAGTAAACAAAGTTAAAAAAGTTTGTTGCTGCCTTGATATTCATCCGAGTTTTACAACTTCCGAAGGCAGGTAGGCAAAAGTTGCGTTCTGAATCAGGAAAATCTTAAATTATTACAAAAACATGTCACAGTGCACATTTCCATTTTCCATCATTCCTTATTTAAGAAATCTATTGGCGTCCTTCGCATTATTAGAAAGTGTCTTTCCTCGTAACGAAATTCATGAAAATCAGTCGATTTTAAGTTATTGAAGTCACATCTACATATCCACACGCAATTCCCGATCGGTTTAAAAAATTCACCGTTGTTGTTTTCTTGGTTTTAAGGTCACGTGCCGTGGCTTTTTTGGCGGATTTATTTTTAATAAGTCAACGACAGCGATGAAAACACGGCGTATGCGCTGTAAAAATGAAAACAACCCCTTGCTTCACGCAAAAAGGTCAATTAGGAATTCGGGACTTGAATTGTTAATTTCGAGGTCGAAGGGAAAGTTTTTAAAAACGCGTTCACTACAGATAGGACACGAAAATAGATAAAATCACACAGGACAATGGGCAATGAACTAGCGTCAAATGTGCGCTACGCAGCAATTTAAAACTTTTTTTGCCTATCATTTCGTCTGTAAAGAAGACTTCAAAGTAATATTTTGATTGGGGATTGTAAAACTGCAGGCAAAAAACTTCAATAGGATGGAATAAAAAGAACAAAAGTCTTTTGATTCTTTTAAGAGAATCTGTCGGGGAGAATGGCGATAGCGCCATCTTAATAAACAATGTAATTAGGGTGGTCGCACAAGAAGCAAGTCCCGGCGGAGTGCCACGACAGTTCGCATAATTCGATTAGTATATTATGTCGGTACTAAATCAGGGGTTAGTCCATGTTCTCTTTCCGTTTTAATCAAACATAGAGAGGGTAAAAATGTCACTTATTCCAACATTTCGTGACGTCACCAAATAAAAGCCAAATCAAGAATAAACCAGATTTAGTATCATTCGGCCGAAACGAATCGATGATACAAGAGAACAGACAGGTCAAGGATGGAATTAGTTTATACCTATCAAAATTCGAATTTATTGATTGTCAAAAAACGATTGCGGTTGCATATTTTATAAGAACATGAAACGTGTCGTGCACGACAGTAATTACAGCTGTTCCTTTCTAAATTAATTATTTCGACTTTTGTTGGTACTCCATGTTCTTTCGACCAGTAGCGCCACCTGGGTACCAATACGTCACCGCTTTTGCATATTTCACAAGCTGAAAGTAAACCGAGTTTTCTTTGTTCCACGACTTGTTTGTTCCGGTGAAGTTTAAACTCAATTTTGCTGCCAACTTTGTAGCGACAATAGTTACTAACTAGCTCCTCGGGTAATCCCATTAAAACGGCGTTTTTGGTTGCAGATGTAGTACCCGAAATTGGGCGCCATGGACGTCGTGAAGTAGGCCGGAATTAGACCGGGATGACATCTATGTTCCTCAACATACCATTGATACTGATTTCTTCACTGGGCATCTTATTCAACGGATACATCGTGACCGCCGTCCTCCTCACCAGACAGGTAGGGCAACCGAATAAAATAGATAGCAATTAAACTCAAGACAATTTAGGCGAAATTAATTAACACACAGCTTCATTACTTTGTGTACCAGAAATTATTAATAGGCTTTTAACGTGTAATCGAGCGAGCGCCAGGAACTTCGAACTATTACCGGAGTAGTTGCTCCAACTCCGGGACGTTTTCGTTTCTGAACGCTCTGAGTTAAATTTAGTAAATATGACAACGTTGCAGTCATAATTAGTACTTGTCGGAGACAAATTAATTATGAACTTTGCCACTTTGTCTCCTCAATCAATTCATTATCAAGGCGACGTTGCCAAATTTTTCTTTTTCAGGTGACGACTGCCAACAACATTCTGCTGCTGCATCTAGGAGCGATTGACGTGCTTCTGGGAGTTTTATTTTTGATCTTTTCGGTACCAGGATTTACCAAATCAGGATGGTTAACGGAAGGACTGCCGTGCATCCTGCATGGATTTATGTACAATCTTCTGCATCCTTTAGCACTATGGACGATTTGTGGGCTGAATTGTGACAGATACTACGCTATTGCAGCTCCACTGCATTATAGCCACATCGTGAATGCCAAAAAGGTAAATTCGTTCGAAATCAGTGCCGGACTAAGACCATTTAAGCCGTGCCTGCCTCTATGACATAACAGAAGCATCAATATTCCCCAAATAAATAAAAGTGGAAGCTCATCACGCAACGTTATTACCTCATTCTTACTCACAAATCATGTTATCGTTTGTAGACATGAGGTATTTCAATGCTTGTAAACAAAAATAGATCGCTGTAATTGAAGGGTTATTTCAGAGTCGCTCTAATCGATTTCATCATAATCGATTGGACTTTTTTCTAGATTTTTCATTATTAATTGAGCAAACACATCTTGTGTAGTGTGTAAGCTGGTTAAACAAGCCTATTTGTCAAACTTAAATACAATTACTTTATAAATTATTATAATTAGCTTTTCTCTACGTTGTTAATTCGAGGAATGGCAGGTCAGCCAGAAGCAAATTAATTTTAATGATGTCTTCAAAAGGGTCGCTCACTTAAAAATTCATTTTGCTTATTTGGAATGGGCGTCTAACACAAGCTGAAAATTGACATTGTCCCTGAATTACAATGTCACAGTTGATCTAATTTTAGCTCACTTTTGACAATATTTGGGTTTGGAACAATTGTAACTTTCTGCCCACTCTGTATTCATTGATTGACCCCTGCTTTTTTTGATACGATCTTATTACTTAAACAAGTCACTGTAGAAACAGAAAATCGTTGCAAAAAGGAACTTATCAACTGTTCTATTTCGGCAGCATTTTGTTTCTAACATTATCTTACCCACATAAGTGGGTATCTTTTACAAAATTCGTTTGTGCAACTGACAACGTAAGAGCAACAAATATAATACAACAAAGACACAAGTTGCAGGCTCAACTATAGATTTTATTTCAAGGTGCTCTTAAATGATATGGCCTCATATAACGTCAAGTAAATAAAGCAGCCATATTTGCTTTCACGTAATGAACATAAAATAAATTAATTGCATCTCATTTTTCAGGAACGAAATGAAATTCTGTACTGCCATCACCGTTAATTCCATGAGGTTGATGTTACGTAATAACAATGTCCTGATTTGAATAAAGAGGTTAATCTGTTCATAATCGAGAGTCACGCATTTCGTTGTTCGAGTTTAATCTTGTCATGTTTTCGGTTTTTGATCGTTATAATCTTCGAAGATATTGTAGCATCTCACCTCCCTGCCAACGGGATCATGCAAAAAATTTTAAATTATTTTATCGAGCTGCATAGAACTTTTAGAACAAACACTTCGCCTTTTATAAGTTAAGAACGGTTGTGGAAGAATTTTATTTACTTTAAAGACGGATACACCCCATGCGTATATGCAAACTTCTAGATTCGACACAGAATTTATATTACATCGAAAGTTTCATCTCGTTAATTCAGAATCTTTTAATAGCAAAATTCTGTAAGAGAAAAGTATTTAATAACTGCGTTCTAGACCTATTGGAAGACGTTTATTAGATTGCAATCTGCCTTTGTCACATTTAATTTGAAATATCCCTAAATTAAATCCAAAAAGTATTTCAAAAAAGCAAGTTTACGAATGCCATGAAGATCTGAAGTGTAACCAAATTAATACAATATAACAGGACTAAATCTACGCAATGTCAGTTGTCATATTCCTAAACTTAAAAGCAAATTTTTCTATTTGTGGTTTGATATAATGCGCTTAGCCTATTTCAACAATATTCCAGCAACAGATTAATCTGGGTTTATGGTCAAGTAATTTTAAAATCGCTTCAGATTGAAATAATTTTTTTTAATGCATTTTTCTAACTCAATCAACAACTTATTAACATTATGTGAGATAAGCATCAACCAATTTCATCGATATGTTCCACTCGCTCAAAAAGTAATTAATAAATACTTGAGTTTATTTTTAATTTAAAAGTTACTCTATAAGTGACGCATGCGTAAAAAGACCAATCTGAGTGTGGTA
The DNA here is from genome assembly GCA_004193795.1 of Asbolus verrucosus. NCBI lineage: Eukaryota > Metazoa > Arthropoda > Insecta > Coleoptera > Tenebrionidae > Asbolus > Asbolus verrucosus. The sequence goes on along the minus strand of QDEB01099016.1, from coordinate 13,054 downwards.
TGTAATATTTGATTCGTAGCATAAACTCAGCTTGTGATAACATTAGCAAATTTCGAACTAGGAAACCATCAAGTTACAAGCTTTGAAATTAATGGTCGCCCACTCCGGGTCGTAAGTGAAATATTAAAAAAGCTAGCACCCTTAATTTTTACCAAAAATTAATTCAAATATGTCTTTTCAAAAACATTAACTGAGACTCCGTATAGTGAAAATATTACATTACTAATCTTAGATTAGATTTAATTGTAACTGTAATAAACAAGTTCCAAAAAGGTTTTTTCCATTAGAAAAATTTCCATCATCCCCACCACAATTCTATGCAGTTGTGATATATTAACAACATCAAAATAGCGAGGATTTTGTTACTAGATAATATACTACCAGCCAGAATAATATTGAACCAAATTTTTTGGCTTGCAACATATGTAGGTTTCACATTTTATACTTGAAGGGTTAGTCCGGCACTATGTAACTGAGCCTCTGGATAGCTTAACTAGTTGCATCTCCCGTTAATATCACGTGACGGATATCAAATTAGTTTTTCTAGGTGTTAGTCGGTTTGGGTATCGGCTGGATAGTTTCCCTTCTCCTCTGCTTACCACCCCTGTTCATGGTGGCCCCTTACAGTTACATCCACGGCTTGGAAGCGTGCGCCCCTGACTTTTCCTTCGGTTCTGGAACTTTATGGTATTCAACTTTGTACACGGCATTTACATTACTTCTTCCTGCCACGCTGATCATCTGCTGTAACCTTAAGGTATAACCCCAAACCGTATATCAGAAGTTTCTAAAATTGTGTTTTATAGATTTTGATGATAGCGCGTTATCATCGTCATCGCATCGCCTCAGCCATCTACGAAGTAACCCTCTCTGCTCAAGTGACAATAACACATCAAAGAAACCCTTTCTTTGTACCAACAGTGACGGCACCGTCATCAGGAGGGCCTAAGTTTAAAGGACGCAGCGCCATCTACTCGGTGCTGCAACTAGTCGGTTCGTTAGCCATTTTGTATCTTCCATATTATAGTTTGATCATATGGGAGGCTACGATTGGTTCTTTTGAAAAAATTTCGAACGACATTCATCCTCATTTCTTCACGACTGCCATGGCGTTTTTGACTTGTTCACCACCGATCAATGGGTTTCTTTACGGGGTGAAGAGCAAACCGTTAAGAAAGACTTTTAAAAATTACTGGCGGAAAAAACAGACGAAAAGTGAAGTTAACCACGAAATACAAGCTAGAACTCCATCCACTTGCGGTTCTAGGAGACCATCACTGACTCCCTTAGGCTTTCTAACGAAACCAACTTTACAAACACGCCTTTCTGAAGCACTTCTAGACGTGCAGAAAGCAGTGAACAGTCCACAAAAACACAAAATGAAAAGAATCACCACGGAACTATCTTGGCGACCTTCATCGGCGAATAGTTTAAATTTATTTCCAAGAGAGGAAAACGGGAGGAGAATGAAGCAAACTTCTAGTTGCAACACTCTTCAAGTCCCGATCAGCGATACAGAAATTTCTGTCATCGCTGAAGACGACACGAACACCAAAACTGTACAAAAATCTCCGAATCGGCTCAACCCGGCTAATATAATTTTACAAAGAATCTTCGGCAACACGGAAACTGCCGAAAAAAAATCTGAAGTAGTTCAAAACATCCTTGATGGAACACCGAAACGCTCCCCAAGGATCACGATCACAAGGACTTATTCTGAAGAAAGTGATGCTTCAAAGATAGAAACCATCACGAGGAAGCATTCATTATCAAGCACAGCGTTATTTGAAACAAAATGGCGTCAATTAAGAGAAAGCGAAGAAAAATCTACCCCCACCACTGCAACGAAACCACTTTTGGACTACTCGAGTAACGGAAGTGACTCTTCTGAAACGTCCGAAACGTCCAGCGGTAAGATCTTCATGGCTTTGGACAACAAAATGCATAGGGAAACCAATGAAAATCAATTATTGTTGCTCACGTGGCCTCATAAAAATAAGAGTGGGGGTATTAATGATGACGTTAGGAAGCATAAGCCCATTTTATTGAAACAAAAAACAGTACAATCACATGATGTTATTTTACATTAATTTCTGTTTTTATAGGTTTTAATTGTAATAGTTATTAAATGTGATGTCTGAATGTGATAATTAGTTAATTAATGTAATAATAGAGGATAGTAGCGGAAAATGGAGCAACGGCCCAATAAATTATTTTATTATTAATTCATTGTTGGCTGCTTGTTAGTGTCACACACCTGTTAAAATGCGAACCATTATTGAAGTTTTAAATGTCTAAAAACTGTTACAAAGATTTTAAAATATTTTAAACAAATTACATTCCAAAAAAGTATTTCCAATAACCGTCAATCAATAGATGTAAGAAGTGCTTTGAATAAAATGTATTACGTTTGGGGTTTCTCCCCAGCTTATTACTGTCAATATTTTAAAGCGATAGGGAGAACAATGTAAGTAGTGGCGACATCTGGGAAATGCGAAATTAATGCGGCAGGTTACAGGCAGAAAAACTCAGTCAATCAATTGGTTATGAAATGTTTGTTTCTTGCATCATGTCGCAATACTTTAATATTCAAATTTCGAAATTGTACGAAAACTATTGCAGAATTACAGGGTAACAATACAATCGTTTTGTATAATTAAAGAAGAAATCAAATGCATATCTTACATAATAAACCGATCAGTATTAAAGTCGACTCATAGACGATAATTTATTATTATAATGAAAGAGAACTGAGGTGTTCTAAAAATATTTTTCATTGTGTACCTACATTCTGTTGTTTTACAATGCTAATTTAACAAAATCTGTTGTAAAATAAATAGATTATATTACTGTACCTATGTAAACAATAATTATTCTAGTCTTTACCTAGTCAGTTTTTTATTAGTGTTCTACATGTTTGTTAGTTACTCTTAATTTGTTTTATATTTTTGATTTTGTTATGTTTGTTTATGAGCAACATGTGTTAGAAGGTTATAATTTTCTTAAATAAATGTTGAAAAAGTAACGTGCAATTTTATGAAACTCATTCTCAGACCCTGTCTCCATGATTCGCAAAAATTTTAGAACGATTACTTCCAAAATTGTGACAATTTGGGGTAGATCCGGACATATTTGAAAACTCTGAAAAGTTCTAAAAAGGGGATGGTCAAAGGTCATTTACATGGACCTCTGATTTGTGAATCTATAAAATTGATCTGCTGCATGCGCATGTCACGTCAAAGTGATCATTAACATGACATTCCCTGTCAACATTACAATTAATAGTCAGATATGTTAGGGTCCCACGAAGTAATATTTGTTTCGTTTGTTTAAAAATCAACCAAATTGTAAAGTTTTTCATCACTCATTAATCGGTTTTTTGTTCTAATCGAAAGGTTTTTGGAAACTTTTTGCACAAACTACGACTGAAGGATGGATTTGGATGACGATGCCAGACTGTTAGGCGATGAGGAGTTCAGGTGAGTACTAATACAACCCAGTCGAATGCGAAACTCTTGATAACGAGGATGTGATTCGATCCGACATAAACCGAACCAAAACCATTCCTCATGAAAGCAAAATTTTAAATTTTAAAACGAAACATGTTGCACCGCTCTAATAATGCATTAAAATGTTTTATAGAAGGGTTGAAAGCGTCATGATGTGGGTGATGTGACGGACAGACGAATTTTTTTATTGATGAACGTCACTGTGACTGGACGGTTTCATAAAATATTTTGTATACCCAGATGTATACATTTTTAAAAAGTAAGTTAAATGTTTCCAAAAAAACCGGCGTATCAAAGTAACGGGCATTAAATAAGAAATAAAATTGAAACTTAAAATGGGGATCTTTCAGCCAATACTGAAATGCTCAATCATAAAGTTTAAATTTAAATTGAGTCATTTTAACCATAATCTTTATTTTTCAAGAATAATAATTTCCAAAATGAATTTATAGAATTAGGAACATATTTTTTTGTGTAAAACAAATTATGATGAATACTGTTTGATGAACATCACTACGCCACTGACTGAACGATTCATAAATTATTTTGTATATTCAGAGGAGTGTCTACATTTTTTTTTTAATGACATCTTTCAGCTAGTACGGAAAGAGTCAATCATAAACTTTTTAATTTAAATAGAGTCGTTTTAACCATAATAATACCTCATTATTTGTCCTTCGGAAATTTACCTAGTCTCGAAATGTATAAAGATAATTATTAATTAGTGAAACCTCCGGCATGATTGCCGTGCCGCCGGNNAAAAATGACTTCATGTGAATTGAAGTAGTTTACTGATTAAAATATTACACAATCACTGTCATTTTCGGAGAAAATATGTTAGTTAATAAAAGACAATTTCTGTAAAATGAGAAATGTAGAAGTTTCAGCAGATCACATACCACATGTGATTTATTTTCTTCTAAGAAGTTTACCGCACAGTGACTTCGTCTAACGTAAGAATTGATAGTTATGTAACCGGTAGTTTCGTCATCTGCGGTTAATAAGATCTTTAATTTTTGGTTTTTATTTGTAAATCAGTATAAGTCGATATTTTGTTTATGGTAGTATTCTCTCAGTCTAAAACCATTAATTTGGGTATTGAGTGATTTAAATTTAAGCAACCACGATATTGCTACTTCTGGGTGCAGTTTACTAATCACTTCTTTGATTTAATAAAAATATAAATATTTATTCGTGACTAGTACTGAGTAAGTATTTATCGCTTTTATTAAATTCTGCTGTTGCAGAAGGATACTAGATTTCTAATTTCTTGCAATTAATTCACTATTTTATTTTTTAACATCAAGATGTTACTGTAACTCATAACAAATAATAAACAAAAAATTTCCTCCTCTCAAAATTCTGTTTTATAAAAAAAAACAGAACATGTAATCTCATTACTATTACTGCGGATGCTTTAATTTAAATAAAATTCTTATTAAAAAAATAAGAGAAAAATATAACATGCAATACGATTATTAAACTTATTTCCATTGTAAATGAGGTCTGAGCAAGTTTTTAAAACATTTACGGCCAGTCACTGAACTGAAAAATTGGATTATAAAAAACTATGATTTCTACAAGATTCAGCTCACCAATCAATAGTTACCTACCTTGTAAATTAAGCAAATTCGTATTTTATATAAGTTAATAACATTGCCAACACTAATGGGGTAAACAAGAAGTGTTGCTGACATTTTTTCTGACCAAAACTGTACATGTTATTTATCGAAGACTAATTTGCAACTTAAATATATTGACGTTGGAAAAATAGAGACATAAAATAAACATGAGGCGATCTCGTTTCATGACTCTATTCCCAAAAGTAGTTAAATGACACTACGTCTCATAATCCTCTGGTTGACGTCGCCGCTGGAATAAATTTTAATTTAAAAAAGATCAAATTACACAGGAACTTATCAAATGGATACACGAACAAAGCTTTAGGCTAAAAATGGAATTCATCCATGCGAAACCCGAGACTTTGCCTTTATAATGACAACTTTCGATGCAACCAGTAAAACAAAATCCAGTATAGGTATCTCTTCTTTTGCACAAAGTAAGAAACTTAAAAACTTGGTCCATTAAATTATGTGAAATTAATGTAGTTAATATCAAAGTATCATGGAGCACGTTTACCTCCAGAATAACTATGACGTTTTATTAATTGTTGTGGTTGTACTCAAACTTATAAAATTCGTGATGAGGCAAACCGCTTTAAAGAATAATCAACTAACTTAAATTCAGCTATTTTTGTGACGTAGAGGCCTAAAAACGTAATATTTCGTTTTACCCCAAATCACTTGACTGCCTTATCGAATTTTGTTACTATTAAAAGATTATATAGTACACATCAAATGTGGTGTACTAATTTCTAAAACCACCGTATATGTGAGGTTAATTAAATTAATTTTTTTAATTACAATTTTTATTGCATGTTATGCAAATTTCTTCCGACATTAAACTTTACATTTTAAGGCAAATGATTGTTATGAACCACGAATAGCTTTACAACTTCACGAATAGGTTTTTTTCTGATGCCGACATATAATTACGCAACTTTATTGGTGGTTGGTCAGTTGTAACAATTATTATGGATGACAGTGTAAGTTGACCAATGAAATATAATTTAATTATAATTATTAACTATTTCTTCTGATGAAGATATAAATTATTATTGAAGGTTGTATGTATCATCATTTATAATTATCTCTTTTTGACAATAACTCCATCTCTCATAGACCAATACAAAAAAAATTAAAAGTGAACCCATCATATAAGTTTAAAAACTGTAAACAGTCCGTTTTTTCAAAACAACGACTTTGTCAAAAGTGACAAATTTTCTGCACATAATACATAAAATTGTTCAAACATAAAAAATATCAAATTAAATCTTCCCCAGAAATAAAATTAATTTTTTAAGTTATTTTCGTTGAACTATTTTCGATGTTGTTGAAAACAGGGCAGTTTTCTGTTTTTTTGTTTCATTACCAAGATACCAGAGGTATAAGATTCTAATATTGTGTGATTTCGTATTGTAACGCTTAAAAAATTGTTAAAGAACCCCTTGAAAAACGAAAGTGTGATTTTTATTTAAAATGTGGGTTATTAAATATTTTTTTAATTATTTTTGAGCTGAGGGTCTAAATGTTTTTTAAATTTTGAACACAGTTCAAACTAATAAATTCAATAAGAATACCAGGCACAACTGACATTACATTTTTTTTGAAAAATTGATTATAATTCTGAATAAAGCAAGATGTATATTATAATAAAAAATCTTAACACTGTTCGAGATATAAAAAATTATTTAACAAATAAATTATAAACTGATTAAGTATCTTTATTATGGGAATATTAGAAAACTGAAAAAAATGTGATTTAATCTCAGACATCCTTTTGTTCATATTGTTTAAACTTTTTATTTAATTTATTTATTTTTATTAACTTTTATTGTTTAAACTCTTAGAACTTTTTTTTAAATAATATCAAAAAAATTAGTTGGAACTTCATCAATAAATTCAGATTTACAAAAATTATTATTCATCATATTCCATTATTTTGTAATTATAATTTACAAAACTCTCTTTGACACAGCACGATGTACAAGTTGCTCAAAATAAGGTGCATCACCTATTCTGAACATGATAAGAGTTCCATCGCAAAAACAAAATCTGGTTTATTACTACAAGTACAAGTAACGCAAGAACATCAACAACAAAGAAACCAGATATAAAAATTCGTTACCAAATAAATGAAATAAATTGAAAGGGTCCGTAATTTCTAAATGTTGCTTTAGTTTTACAGTTTTGACACCCTATTGGCGCATATTTTTTGAAGACCTATATATAAAACTGCCATACAAAAATTAGCCTTGAAGTCAACAATCACAAAATTTGAAAATATAGTTCANNCACCATTTTACTGAGAAGTAAATAGGCACATTTTATGTTCATCTCGTCAACATCTTTTTATCTGTTATTATGCAAATGACATTTGTACTGTACCTTTTTGCAGCTTCGGAGACACACTCAAGTGACTTCCTTCATTTGGTTGTACAATCTTGAAAATTCTCGACAGCGTTTTGACAGATTAAAAAAAATGTACTCGAAAAAATCGCTGACTGGACTCCAACTGTTGAATTAATTTTCCTGATAACGAGAAATTGAAACGACTTTCTTATCGCAGTTTCAAATTACAAATTGCGAAATTCAAAAGCAATTTTCACCGCCTGTTTTGCTGACAAGTCCATAAAAAGTATCATTAAAACATTTTATCATTCGTACAGTTTTCATGTACATACGTAACATATCGGAAACGGACGAAGTTCAAGGTGATAAGTAGATAATGGCTTTTGTAATTGGAGAGAGCACCTTATGAATGTTTGAAGAACTAAAAACGAGCTAATAAGCGAGGCACCTACTTTTACTTTTCGAATAAAAATCAAAAGATTATATCTGCAGGTAAACAACAGTCATGACCTTGAAAGCGTGCAAAATGAATAAAAATGTAAGACAAAATGCACAACTCACCTGTTACTCGATTCATAGCTTCAAACCGTAACGGATGAAAGTTCCAAATTCGAAAACTGTGGTCGGTCTCTGTATTTTTATAATTTATCCATGGGAATGTGAACTAGAAATAAGTAAGCAAACGTTATTATTTATTACACAGTCGGCGATAAGGATAAGGTGTTTAGGAGACCGATAGTTTCGATCACCGACGTTTCGAAATTTACGGAAAAAAATCATTTCTGGAACTTCTACCGATTCCAATAATTGAACTTACCTTTATTGTATAAGCTTGCCCAATACACTATACACGTTCCACGTGTTAAATGGAGGAGGTCCGCACAGGTGAGCTGTGCGATGTAATTTGCAGATTCCCCTCTAATCCGCCTAAGTCGTGTTTTACTTAGCAGAGTGGTCAGTCAGAAAAACGTCAAAAACCGATGTGGCTACCACCGTAAAAATCAGGTATAACACCTTTAAATTTTCACTCAAAACACCTCTCACTAACCATGGCGAAGAGAATGAGAACGCCGATGGGTCACGGTCTGAGGGACACGCCTCGTCCCATTTCAGACCCGGGCGAATAAGAAAAACCCATCGGAAAGAGGTGAACCGGCGACAGTTCGAAATTGCTCGACCAAGTAAAAAAAATGCTCGTCCGGCATTATGTTATCATAATACCGTCAATTAAAGACACAACTGAAATCATCTGACATTTTAATTGATTGATTGCAGAGTAAAGTGGCCATCTTCTCGGTCTTGGAGTGCCCAAGATGACCATAACGTCGCTCAACATTGCCGATGGCACCGTCGGACGGACCCGACTGTAAGTCCTTAACTATCCCGATCTATGCGTGCAAACTTTGTGCGTTTGTTGACTTTGATTTTATCACTCAAGTGTAACATTATAATGAAGTACTCTCTAAAAATGCCATTAAAGTGCCAGCTTCGGTGAAGGAACAGTTTTGCCAGCCGCGTAATGTCAAACCCACGTGACCAATACAGGGTCGTCGGAAGTCAAAAGAGGCTCGTACGGTATGTCATTAGCTGTAATTGAAATTTTCAAACACACCGCCACCCCAACACGCGCAAGCCCACCGATGACGCAATCAAATCGATTACTCTATCACCCCTAGCGCAAATCATCCCCAGTCAGCATGTAGCCACAAAAAGAAATGCTCTGTCCTTTCATCTCTCGCCCATGATGGTCAAACATGGTCGATTTTAAACTGTTGCTAAACCCCCCGATCATCGGGAAAAGATCGGTTTTGGTTCAGCGAAAATGCAGGAAAATCGGCGCGAAAAGCGAAGGGGGGGCCGAGGTCGGATTGATCAGTGGCGATAATCGAAATTACGGGGGCGAAATGTAAGTTATGTAACACAATGTGATTAAAAAGTTACACAACCGCCCGCTATGCTCGACGGAAATTGCTGCAACGAATTTGTGCAACTACATGATAGATTTCTTTTTCAGACCCAAGGTCAAAAAACGTTGTCTCATCTTCATCATCGTCGTGATCATTATTTTAGTCAGCATTGGCTTCGCTTACCAGAATGGACTGTTTTCCAAAAAAACGGAAGAAGAAGAAGGGCTGAAGCCCCCCAATCCCGTGAAAGCGCTGCCTCCGTCGAGTTCCGCTCTTCACGTCTTCAAAAGGGCGGCCGTTTGTGCTGACAGTGCGCCGTGTGCCAAAATTGGAAAGTAAGTAACAATCCACATAATTGACTTTAGATACTAATCTAATCTGAGTGTATCGTAAAAATGTTAAATTTACGTTGAAATCTCCTCAGAAGTGGAATTTGATCAAAATGTCAAGCGTCGACGACAACTTGCAGATTTTTGTGCGATTAGCTTGTTGCAACCGAAAAATTCGCATTATAACGAAGTTTCGGTTTTTTGAAAAAACATGCCGACCTTGTAAATGCATCAAGTACTAAAATCGCCATCATTGTAAGGACAACAACCTTAAACTGACTGAAGGTCTGTATGCCGATCGCCAAAAAAAATTTCATCAATGATGGTGTAATAAATATTAAAAAAACAAAAATGTGTCCGTTCCCTATTTCGCTCGAAAATTTTTCCACTGCATTGTTTACTGGTGCTTGTTATCAGTCTTTAACCATAATAATGGTGCTTTGTTTTTACAGAAACAACAACAAAATAATTTATTATGTTCCTTCATGATACATTTTCTCGGAATTTGTATTATTTTGACTAAAAAAAATCTATTCGCACCCATATGCACCACTTGAATGGCGCAGCATTGCGCAATAATACATCAAAAATTCATTAGAATATCCCACATCAATTATTTGTCTCTTAATCAGAAACGGAACAATAGATTCGATTTTTTTATTTATTTCTTTGTCATGCTGTTATGTTGTCTAATGAAATACTTGATCTGTGTTTTGAATAACTTAAACGTCAGTGTGACACACACATATATATATATATAGCAAAATTGCTAACTGCTTAGTAATTTTTTTAAACATAATTTCTAATAATTGACATTGAACTGGGTAAATTGAAGAACTAGTCGTAATTAGTTGGATAACCAAAATAAGGAGGAAAAAACTGCTGTCGCAATCGCCAAATAAGTAGGCGTGGAAATTTTTGGAGCAGATGTTTGGACTGTCGTAAGATAACATACTAAATTATCAAGCTTCTATTGCTTTATATATGAGATTTTAGTTTTTCCCCCAACTTTGTGTTATTATTATATTATGCTATATAACAATAGCAATACAAGTATCAACACATAATCCAAAAGAAATGTGCCTAATTAGACACACGTAATAAAAAAAAACTGCAACTATAAAGAAAAAAATTATCGGAATGTTTAGTGTCGTAAAAAAAAACAAACAATTGAACTGCGAATTTTAATAAAGGTTTTAAGGAAATGACAGCTGCCAGCTCTTCCACAATTCCAAAAGTTCATTCCCTGTGTCGCCTTTAGAATCCTGATGGTAGTAGCAACCTGCGGTTTTGATGAACTATTTAATATTCAGCAGTTGCAGTTCTAACCTTGAATAAACTGACAAATTAGGCGCAGTGAGTGTTTAAGACATTGTTTATAACCGTAACATTAGTGTAAATTTGATTTTTTGCAATTTTTGTATGTACAATGAAATGAGCGTCGGTACTGTTTGTTGTTGTTAGCACTGCTCCATTCTACCCTGCTTAATTAAACTGTCCTAACTGACACATATCATATCATATAAGTTTTTATAAAATTGTGTGTGCAGCCCTTGGTTTTCAGAGATTCAACAATGTATGTATGTATTTACAATCCTGACTTAGTAAAAAATTAAAAAGTATATAGGTGATGCAATGTAGAGCATAACTTGAAAAACGAAAAATTTGCAGATAGGACGTTTTCATTAAGGGGGGCAGTATTCTGCAAGCATGATTCTAGCGCTAAAATAATGTAATAAATGTAATTCTATTACTATGTCTTAATTCCGCTGTGAATGTGAATATCGATCAGTTTTACAGGACTAAATTTACCACAAGCACCATTTGCCCTTCTCATAGATGAAAACAGTGCCAGCCAGTGCTCTCTTGTTTTGTTGTTATGTAAACGTGAAATTTTTACTTGCAAATTGATTATAGCACGTAAATGGCACTTTGCCTGCTATTATTAGATCTTTCCATGTATTCTTTTGTCATCTGTAACAATGAGTAAGAATTTAACTCAAACTAACCATGTAATGTAAATGTATGTAACTTATGGGGGTGCACATGTATTATCCATGGTCGTAGGTATAAGTGAACCCTTTTAAAATAAGTTACTTTTAGAATGTAATTTAAAGAAATAAATTTAGTTTCATTTATCATACCATTAAACTATTCAACGAGGTTGTTACGCTATTAGCCCGTGAAAGATGTTTGACCTTGAAATGTTTATGTTGATATTACAATTAATATCATTAACATTGTTATTATAAATATATATACTTTTTATTCCAAATAACGACAATATTTCTTTAAATTTATTCTCATGGAGGATTTTTTTCTAAATATAACAAAGCCTAATAAATTCAATTTAACACAAGATTTATTACAAAAAAAAAGAAAATTAAATTGAGTTTCACAATTAAATTCCAAAAGTCTCAAGTATGTCGTGCTTCTCTCGTATTTTTGATTGTTTTTCATGCCACGCTTGAGAAATTTTTAATTGTTATGAAAAATCCATTTCAATTTTAATAAACATTGTTTTCTTTTCTAACAAATCTTGCACCAAAGTGAACTTGATAGGCATCATTAAATTCAAAAAAAAAACTTTTACCACAATAAATTTTCAAAAATATACGTTGCAGGCAGTTTAAAATTAAAAAAATGTCTCCCGTTTGACATTAAAGTTGATATTAAAAAAAATTGCCCTTAGGGACTGATTGTAGTATTTCTACAATCATGTTTGGTTTTAATTTATTCAATCGAATAACAAATAAACGAGCCACGGCTTGAGGTGTTTTTTGTGAGACANNGCTTACAGAAAATGAAATTTTAAAATATGTTCTATATATGAATTCGCCCCCTCCTCCCTCATTCAAAAAATGTTCATTTTTATTAAATCTCAACGTTTTGTTCATCTTAATTCAAATATTTCTTTCTTTCAATTCTTATAAAAAAAGCCGACCGGCCTCGTATTTCCTCCTAAAATTTTCAAATTCTATTTGTTAAATTAACTTCTACATTTTAAACAAAAGAAAATCGGCCACAAATCATTGCAATTTACGTTTATTTCCTTCAATTATTACAAAAGCCTGGAAGTCGGAACGTGTGGATCTTTAAACTCAGTGGATCTTTGATTTGTGTGGAATTGATTTAATTTATTTGATCTGAGTGCAGAATCTGCACCTAATATTAGCGCACTCGCATGAGTTTGCACGCATTTTCATGTGAAATGACAATTCGAATTATATAAGCAAGTTTGTAACACGTAAAGCAGGGTCGTGACTATTTGGTTGCCTATATGTTAAAATGCAAGGGGCAGATCTGCACTAGAGTTGGAACAGTTAAAAAATCCGCTA
>QDEB01098877.1:0-26607 GCA_004193795.1 Asbolus verrucosus | reverse complement strand
TGTCGTGAGAAAGGAGCTAAATGTTAATGTGGAACCAATTGAGGGAGTTTCAGTTTCAGAGACTCTAGCCTTGAAGGAGGACAGTTTTATTCCATTTACGATGCCTTCTGAAAACGTTGTTGAGCAAACTGTCGACTGAAAGATTCATGGCCAAAAAGAATGCAGAAATTCGAAGAGTAGAAAGCAAACAACACGAAACTCGACGTATTTCTAAAAATGAAACAACTTTTAAATTCTTCATCTAAACGTCTAATACAAAACTGATCCTTTGACAGAAATTAAGGCTATTGAAAACTATACTAAAGCATAGTCTGATTCGTTTACTGAAAAGGTACTCCTGAATTGGATGCAACTAGATCCATCCAATCATTAAGTCCTAGTGAACAAAAATTTTGGGGAATTTAAGTCAAAAAAGAAAGACGATATTATTGAAAGATGTAACATTTTCATGATAAATTGTACATTAATCTGAAAAAGAATTTGACAAGGTTCCTGAATTTGATCAAAAAAAAAAACTACTAAGGTCATTGACGAAAAATCTTCGATTAGCATTATAGATGTAACAACTGAAGAAAAAGAAAAATAGTTGGTAAACGACTTAACCAAAGAAGAAAATTCCATGATGTACTTATTACATCAGATTTGACAACTTTAAAATATTAAATAATACTTCATGACAATCTGGGCCAGTTAACCACAGAGAAACCAAAGGAAAAAGCTGCTGAAAGCGCTATATAGAGTTTGATTATTTCTAAAAGAACGGTCCAAGAAACAGAAAAAAGTAGACTAATTACAAATAAATCATTCAACTTTTAGAAGAAAGTAATTTCAACATACAAAGAAGACAAGCACAACTACAACACTAGAATTTTTCTCCTCCATAATTTATTATTTCGTTGTTAGCACTATTCGAAACATTAAGAACGCGGTGCGCCATTTAAAAAAGTCGTTTGATGTAATTTCCGGTGAAAGCGACAGTGAGTAATTTCAGTTTAAAAAATCACGGTCACAGTTTTAAATAAATTGAATGTAAGCATTTGCAAAAAGACTGTAAATAATGATTCAGCTTGATGCATTTTTAAAAAAGTGCTCGTTTTAGCTCGCGCCTTTATATCGATTTATGAAAAAAAAAAAAAAACTGCGCTCTGTGTGCAATTCTTGGGGGGCCTCCGCCAGGTGTCCCGTCTAAATTTCGACTTTGTCAAAATATTTTTGGCCGAAAATAGCGCGACGCGAGCCAGCGGAATATTTCCCTTTCGCGGAATTCGAAAATCGCCCCCTCGAGGGGGCTTGTCGTTTTCGGGCGACCGAAGAAGCGTAAAGTGCAGCTAATTATTATCGAGGAATTAACAAATTTGAGTCAGAGAAACGCTAACCAGGACAGAATTCGTCACGTATCGCGTATCAGGAGAGCTTAAAATAGCCCCCTCGCTCGAGCGCCCCACCACGTGCTGTCAGTGGCGTCCGCAGTGGGAGAGCCCATCATTCTTCGCTCGCAATTCGCAAACGACCGACGTCTTGGTAGAGATCGGGGATGATGACTTGAACTTCTGCTAATTGAAGCCGTGGAAGGCAACGAAACGTGATAGAGACTTAGCGAATTTTCCTCAACAGACTTACCGACAATTTTTCCCATTCGTGTTGTGATTTTGTGGATTTTTAAAAAATTTTTGTGTTTTGCCGATTTTGTGAGATTTTTGTGGTGACGAGATGAATCGACAGCAGCAGCAAATCTCTCAGCAGAGTCAAGTACAGCAGACTCAGCAGAGTCAGACTCAGCAGAGGGTGGTCAGGACGGAACAGCACGTTACGAGACAAGTCACCGGTCACACGACAGGTTAGAAGAATTTTGCTTCATTCAGTCATGCTTGCGAGGCTTGCTAGCGATTCATCCTCACAACAAAATTTTTCAGGAAGCTCATCCCGCTTTGCATGAACGGCCAAATGCATGCTTCAGCTGAAATTTCAGCGTAACACTTCTGCCTTTATCCGAAACCGCTGCCGAAATCGCGAATGTGCCAGATGCCAGCTGCTGCTCCAGCGCGGACGAAAAGTGTTTATGTTCCGACCGATTTTTACAGAGAAAAATTGTTCTCAGATGGCACATTGTGTACGCGCGCTGACGCAACGGCCGGAAATAAAACTAAACAATCGCAGATTCAGAGTTCCCAAACTAATCGAGAGCAGAGCGCATACATCACTTTTTATTGCTGTAACAATTAATTTAAATTGGTAACCACCTGATTCTTGACCTATTCAGACGGCGCTGGAATCCAGCGATACCGGGTGCAACCGAAAAAACCGCGACCGAGCAGATTTGGCGCACGCGCAGCTGCCAACACCTGTGCCGGCGGCAGATCGGCCGGTGAAGGGACGAAAAATAGAATTTCGTGGAGCAGAGGTTATCGTATTTTTAATGGCATTTAAAATAAAAAATTGTCTCCCGAAAGTTACAAGCCGCGACAGAAGTTGGCAAGTGGACGTCGCGGAATCAATCAGATTTAAAATTAGACCGAAATGCGACGCGCCTTTCGCAAATTTAATTGCCCCCAGCGGAGATTTTCTCTGTTGTTTCGGGGGAATTGGCAACAAAAATAAGTCTTTCGCAATCCGCAGAGATATGGAGTTAATTAAAATGCCGTCGGTCGATAATATTTGTGCAAGAAAGGCGGGCCGGGACCAAGGTCAAGACAATTTTTAGAACTTTTGACTTTTTTGACCCCGCTCTTCTGCACATAAACTGAAAATTTCGAGTTCGAATGTATTGCAGAGGACGTAAGATTTTGATTTCTAGATGAATCCACCATGACTAGATCAGGGCCAACCTGCGGGCTCGTCACTGAATGACTAATTACGTGAAGGTCTTCACTTCCCTGCCAAATTACTTTTCATTTATTTATAAAAATTGTTATCCAAAAATATAACAAATAATTACATATATGCTTACGTACACAGATGATGGAAATAGACAATATAATAAACAAAAACACAGATATATATGAACTTAAAAACATTTTTTTGCAAATCCAAAATATTCAAAAAATTTAAAAAACTTATGTAAAAAAATTTGTGTTTCAAATCTAATAAGAATCTTGGTGACAAATAATGAAGAGAGATGTTAACTTTAAGGTATCAACAATATTTTTGTATAAAAACATTCTCAACACAGTATATTACGAGATCACTCTGTATGGTATTTGTTATTTCACAATGCATTCTGGAAGACATTTTTCCAAACATTCGCTCTTAAATAAGTTATAATAAAATTGAGTAAAAAATCACTTTGTAATCTTACATTAAAAACAAAAGTTGAATTTGAAAAAAAATCATAATTTTGATTTTTGGCTCTTTTAACTGTTAACAGAGATTGATTTTAGAATAAATTACATGTTTCCACCAGAGTGATTTGGTAAAATTATATAAAAAAATAAAACATAAAAAAAATATTTTTCGAATTGTGTTCCATATGTTTAAATTTTATTCTAGAAACTTGGGAAAATTATGAAAAAAAAAATGTTTGAAACTATTGGCGCATTTTATGTATCACTCTGCATATGCAAAATTAAATTTTTTTGCTTCTATGCAGGGTAATGCACAATAAAGTAAACCAAATTCAAACCTGAAATACATTTTGCAGTGTGAAACAGACTTCGTTCACTATAAACTACAATGCTAACTTGGTCTACTTCACACTAAAAGTACCGCATCTGTCGTAAACGAAGCCTATTTTAATGTTGAATTCTTTGCTTCAGACAATTAGATATTCAGTGGAGTTATAATTGTTAAGATTTAACTCTTCTGTAATTTTCGAAACGTTATAGTTCCTCAATGAGGCGTTTAAACGAAAAATTGAATTGCTGCATTTCGACAAATTTTCCTGCTCTAAATTTATTCCCAAAACTGGAATTCAAAAAAAGCTAACCCAAAATGAAATCACAATAACGCTAATTATACGGAATGTCCATCATAAGAAATTTAAATTAATTTTTAAAGAAGTAAAAAAAGCAAGGATTCTTGTAGTTCGACCTGAAGCGATAACAATCTCACATTTCCAAAAACTTCTCTCTATGACTACGCACAATTTTATCCGATTTGTTTTGTTAAAATTATATATTTTTGAAAATCTCTTATTTAAATTTAAAAAGCCAAAAAATAAACAAGATAGTACAACGTTTTTCAATAAAAACTACTTATCCAATCATTTGTCAAAAAATGACCATTTTACTTTTTTCTTTTATGTTTTATTGAACCAATTTGGTTACCAATTTCGATTGAAAATGAAATTTCGATTTTGGTCAACGTGTTTCAGTCAGTAAGTTGCGACTATTTATTTTGCAAAAATTCATTTTTGTATATTTTGTATTCATTATTGCAATATAATTGATTACATGCACAAATGGTTGAAAATTATTGTTAGTATATATCGCCCTATATATACTAACTGCATATAGAATTAAAATTGATTTTTTATGCTTTACTCTGTATATCTAAAATAAAATAAAATTCCAAATAGAAAACAAACTTTTTTGTTTTTCTGTTATAATGTGAGAAACTGTGTTTCTAACTGCTAAAGTAATAATGGGAGTGCCATTAAAATTAGAAAATAAAGCAGCGAATTAAAAAATTGAAGATTGTAGGTCAAAATTATGGCTAAAAACAACAAAATCGAAAATAGAAGCAAAATGATTTGTTGATAAACGCTGCGGTGTCAGTCAAATAAATATCGAACATTTTTGACAGATGACGTCATTGATAACTTCATAAATAGCAACCTACGCAGGCACACCTATTTTTGTTTCGTTTAATAATATTTTCTTTGCGTGGTCATTATTTTCTTATTTTTCGTCGACATTTTTCAAAAACAATAATTCGTAGAAATGAGACATTTTATTCATCGCCTTTTCATTATTTCCTGTTGGTGCTATTGAAACTTGTAAAGTGAAACACACTATATATGCAACAATTTCGCCTCCATCGAGAATGATATATCCACGATCTAATTTCGATCGCCGTTTCCGAAAAATTGGGGTTGACACTCCGGTCGGTCGGAAGGAAGTCCGACTTAAAAATCGCACAATTAAACATTGTGTCAGAGAGTAAATAAAAAACAAATTTTTCGCCAAAAATAAAGATAAAAATAACATCATCATGCGATAGCGTCGCCGTAAAACTGTTATCAGACCGAAACCAGCCCTACATTGGTCAAATTACGGCCGATGTCGTTGACCCGCTGAGGACTGGACGTCAAATTACCCCCCTACACTGTAAAAATTTTATTCGTCGTCGTTTTTGACTTTGGTGCGCGTTAAATTTTTTAAAATAGACCGGCACCGAAAGGAGAAAATAACGAAATTGTCAGTGGCAACGTCTATAAAAAATCGTTAAGCGACGGTGAAGACTCTCTCTTGCACTTCCTCGCAATTACGTAACATTATTGCTATTAATGAGCTAATCAAATAAACATTATCATTATGTTTGCCGTACGTTTCTTCGCCAACCAGCTAAAACCGTTCGCAGATGCCTCCATAAGAGTCGCAGTTCAACCAGAGAAAATAACGTGTTCGCTTACTCCACTTATTGCCCAAATACCGTAAAGCTAATTAGAATTACTTATTAATTTTACCTAAAAGAAACAGTTAAATGGAAGCGAAACAAAATCTTTTGATAATTCAAATCAGGGATCAAAAAGAAAGTGCTGCAGACTCGCATA
Source organism: Asbolus verrucosus (assembly GCA_004193795.1). Classification (NCBI taxonomy): domain Eukaryota; kingdom Metazoa; phylum Arthropoda; class Insecta; order Coleoptera; family Tenebrionidae; genus Asbolus; species Asbolus verrucosus. Next base: position 20,897 of record QDEB01098877.1, on the reverse strand, counting down.
TTAATTTCGGACGCCGAATGAATGAAGAAACGCTAAGACAAAGCACCAAGCGATGATAACTCCAATTATTGCACGTTCACTTGACGTGGGAATCGCCACAAATAAATAAGTCAGTCGGTCAATTCCGACAATTATCACAATGACCGGTAATTTCTCTAAAAAGCACGACTNNCGGCAATTTTGCGCAAGCGCGAAGTGATAATAATAATTATCAAAAACGATTAGTCTGCATGCGATAAATTTACATAATTTATGAACTCCGTTACCATCAGCATCGAGTGCTCTCATTGGCACAGTAAAAATAGCTGCTCCTAAAATGGACGCCTGTAACGCGATCCAAGATCGAAAATAGTCGCTGCCCGGTCGTCCAGTCGCCTCACTCCGACTCTGTCGTCTAAAAAACGCCGCATGTAGGCAGCACCTACCCTCTCTAGTTTATTTGATTGTTCTCTGAATGAACCCGACATCACAAAGAGAGTCAAAACAATTTTTTCCATGTTTTTGAACTTGGCGCCGGGTCGAGCAGTCCGGAGATTGATGGCGATCGGAAATACACCATGAGAGCTTTGAACTGTTGAAATTCCTAAATCGTGGGGTTTTTGGAGCGTTGCTTCTATTTTTGCGGTTTTAATAAGAGAGCCTTCCTCCTCCCATTATCATAGAGATTATCGACAGCTTCGTAAATGAGTTAGTGGCGTTACTAATGGCCTGCCAAGAATAAACATGTGCGAGAGTCACGGCTGACGTCGCTTTGTCCTGTTGCAGTGCAAGGCGGCCAAGTCCACCAGCAGGGCTACCAACAGATAGCCGGCTTCGGCCCCAACGCCCAGCCCCCCGTTTTCGAAAAGGTCTTCAGCAACGCCCGCTTCGCCCAAGGCGGCGTGGCATCGTTCGAGGGCCGCGTCACCGGCAAACCGCAACCGGAAGTCACATGGGCCCGCAAGGGAGCTCCACTTCTTTCGTCTAACAAGCACCGACTAACCTACAACGAAACGACTGGAGACATCACTTTCCAGATAAACCAGATCGGCCCCGGAGACGAGGGCGAGTACGTCTGCACCGCCAAGAACCAGTACGGCGCGGCGATATGCTCGGTATTCATCCAGCCGGAGGGCTTCCAGATGCCCCAGAGGCAGTCCTTCCAGAGACACGAACAGACGACATCCTATTCCAACGGAACCTTCGTGCAGGAAGACTTCAAGATCGACACCTTCGAATACAGGCTCCTCAGAGAAGTGTCCTTCAGAGAATCGATAACGCGCCGATTCGTTGGGGAGAGCGACGTGCAGATTTCGACCACCGTCGAGAGGTCTTTGGGACCGCCGGCGCCCCCGCAAATCTCGCAGAAACCGAGAAACTCCAAACTGTTGGAAGGCTCAGATGCCGTCTTCTCGGCCAAGGTCTCGGCTAACCCCAGACCGAGGATCACCTGGTTCCGAAACGGCCAAAGGATCACGGAGACGCAGAAATACGAAACCACTTTCTCCAACAATCAAGCTTCTCTGAGGGTGAAGCAGGCCACTTCCGAAGATTCTGGCCACTACACCCTGCTAGCTGAGAACCCTCAAGGCTGCGTTGTTTCTTCTGCGTATTTGGCCATCGAACCTGTGACGACCCAAGAAGGCTTGATCCATGAGTCCACTTTCAAGACCCAACAGACTGAAGTCGAACAAACCGACACCGGAAAGACTCTAGCGCCCAATTTCGTCCGCGTTTGTGGGGACAGAGATGTCACCGAGGGCAAAATGACTCGCTTTGACTGTCGCGTGACCGGCAGGCCCTACCCCGAAGTCACCTGGTTCATTAACGGCCGCCAAGTCACCGACGACCACAATCACAAGATTCTAGTGAACGAATCTGGGAATCACGCGCTTATGATCACTACGGTGAGCCGAAGCGATTCTGGAGTTGTCACCTGCGTGGCAAGGAACAAAACTGGAGAGACGTCCTTCCAATGCAACCTGAATGTCATAGAGAAGGAGCAAGTGGTCGCGCCGAAATTCGTCGAAAGGTTTACCACTGTTAATGTAGGAGAGGGAGAGCCGGTGCTGCTGAACGCGAGAGCTGTTGGCACGCCGACCCCGCGAATCACTTGGCAGAAGGACGGAGTCCCGCTGTCTAGCAGTCATGACGTTCGCATCGCGATTGACGGTGGAGCCTCCACCTTGGATATCCCAAGAGCCAAGGCGTCGGATGCTGGTTGGTACCAATGTACTGCTCAGAATGTGGCAGGCTCCACCGCGACTCGCGCTAGACTCTTCGTCGAAACTCCGCAGGGTCCCACGCAAGAACCGAGACGCCTGCATCTGCCTCGACCAACGAAAGTCATCGAACCTGAGTACGACCCTCGGCAAAAATTTTGCGCGCTCTCTAACAGCTCTGTTGCAGACCCGAACCTGGCCCAGAGGTCATCTACCTCCGTCACGTTGAACGCGCCCGCCCGCACGCCGCGGCCTCGGAGGAGGACAGAGTGTACCCTCCGCCCCAGTTCATCATCCCTCTGCAAGATGCCGTTCAGTTTGAGGGAGGTAAAGTCCACTTCGAAGCCAGGATTGAACCCGTTGGAGACCCCACCATGCGTGTGGAATGGTTCATCAATGGAAGTCCCTTGGAAGCCAGTACGTACCCTTTGGCGCGCTTCAGGAATTTGGAATATATTCTCCTTCTTTCAGGTTCCCGAGCCACTTCCATTTTCCGTTTCGGATTCATTGCCCTGGACCTCATCAGCCTCGTGTTGAGGGACAGCGGCGAGTACGTCTGTCGCGTGACCAGTGCGACTGGATCCGTGGAATCGCGCGCCCTCCTCAGCGTCAACCCTCGCGCCTCCATCGAGCAAACCAGCCAACACCCCGACAGTCTGAAATACATCCAGCAGCTTGAAGACTACTCCAAGTACCAAAGAAGCGAGAGTCTCGAAGAGACGATCAACCAAAAGCCCCATTTCATCCGTCCGCTCCAGGATCTCGGCGAGCTGCAAGAGGGCAGGAACGCCCACTTCGAGGCGCAACTCACCCCCGTCAGCGACCCCACGATGAGAGTGGAGTGGTACAAAGATGGCAAAGCGATCACCGCCAGTTCACGGATCACCACCATCTTCAACTTCGGTTACGTTTCTCTCAACATAATGCACCTACGGGCCGAAGATGCAGGTTCGTACACTGTGCGGGCCGTCAACAGACTCGGGGAGGCCATCAGCAGCGGCACTCTGCAGGTGTACGCGCGATCCACAGTCACCGGAGACCTCGGCATCCCGGAGCAGCAGAGGTACATCGAGAAAGTCGAAGAGCTGGAGGCTTACCAGCAGCAGCAGCACCACAAGTACGTTCTGGAAACGCCGGAAAGCTCGCAACCGCCAGAATTCAAGACGCCAATCAAAGACCAAGTCGGCGTCCGCGAGGGCGGATTTGCTCACTTCGAGGCGAGGCTCGAACCCGTCGGAGACTCCACTCTGAAAGTGGAATGGCTCAAGGATGGCCGCCCGGTCGAAGCCAGCTCGAGGATCACCAGCTTCTTCAACTTCGGTTACGTGGCCTTGACGATCAAAGATGTCACAGTTCACGATGTTGGCATTTACACTTGCAGAGCCTTCAATGCGCTCGGTCAGGCCGTCACTACTGCCCAGTTGAGCGTGGTGAGCAAAAAGGATATCATCTTCGATTCGCAACATCCCGGGGGACTTGAAAAAATACAATATTTAGAAGATTCCAGTCGCTACAATCGCACTTCGAAGGAAGAGGTGACAGTCACGCAGAAACCCAGGTTTTTGGGACCACTTAAAGGAACTAATAAGATTGTTGAAGGCCAACGCGCTCACTTTGAAGCTCGCGTTGAGCCTCAAAGCGATTTAACTCTGAAGATTGAATGGTACTTTAATGGAAAACCCATCCAAAGCGCCAATAGAATACAAACATATCATGATTTCGGTTATGTGGCACTCGACATTTTGAGTGTGAGGGAAGAGGATTCGGGTACTTACACCGTAGTCGCAAGAAATGCTTTGGGCGAGGCACAATTGTCAGCCAGTATGGTTGTTGAAAGTGAGTACTGCTTTTACCTCCCTTAACAGTTAATCACTTTTATTATTGCAGCTCGCGCCAGCATCGACACTAGGAGTATGCACCGCTCTGCTTATGACAAAACCCAAAGACTTGAAGAATCGAAATTTGTGGAACCCCACTACGACATTGTAGAAACCTCCAAATCCAAACCAATCTTCGTGGTACCTTTGTCAGACCCACAACCTTTAAGCGAAGGTCGCAACGTCCATCTTGAATGTCGCTTGGAACCAATGGGCGACCCCACCATGAGAGTAGAATGGTTCTGTAACGGAAGACCGATAACCGTTGGTTCAAGATTTAGAACTTACAACGACTTTGGATTTGTTGCCTTAGACATCATCCACGCTACAGCTACAGATTCCGGAGAATATACAGTCCGTGCAGTGAACCAGCTAGGGTCAGCGCACACTTCAGCTTGTGTTAGGGTCATTGAAAGATCTGACATTATCACAGAAACTCAACACGAGCAGTCTTTGGAACAAATCCAGATGCTTGAAGATGCGTCACGCTATCGCAAGCATGTCAATGAAGAAGTTACAGTTTTGCAAGCGCCACAATTCACCCGATCGCTCCATAACATTGAAACTGTTGAAGGTACCAACGTCCATATGGAATGTCGCCTCCAACCAGTCGGAGATCCGACCATGAAAGTCGATTGGTTCGTGAATGGTGTCCCAGTTAAAACCGGCCACCGCTTCAGACCAGCCTACGATTTTGATTACGTAGCTCTCGACCTCTTGAGCGTCTATCCTTCAGATTCTGGAGTCTACACTTGCCAAGCCAGAAACCAGCTGGGCGAAGCTGTAACGTCATGTTCAGTCAGAGTGATCGCCAAGAAAGATTTGCTTTTGGAAACCCAACATCCAGCCGGACTTGAAAAGATTCAATATTTAGAAGACTCCTCAAGATACAAACGCACTGAATTTGTCGACGAACAAATCACTGTCAAACCAAGATTCCTCAGCCGTCCAAAAAACTTGGAAAACATGGTGGAAGGCCACCACGCCCACTTTGAGTGCAAACTGGAACCAGTAACTGACCCAAACTTGAAAGTTGAGTGGTTCAAAGATGGCCGCCAAGTCACCGTCGGCCACAGATTCAGACCCATACACGATTTCGGGTACGTCGCTTTAGACATTGTCGACTTAATCTCTGAAGACTCCGGTACTTACACTTGCCGCGCTACTAACCTAGTAGGCGTAGACGAAACGACTTGCGTCCTTCGCTGCAGATCTTCAAACCAGATCATAACCAGTACCCAAAACGAGATGGGTCTTCAGCAAATCCAACATCTGGAAGACCGTTCCAAGTACCAGCGAGGTGAAGAAATAGAAGAAAGAACCACTCAAGCACCAATCTTCACAACGTCGCTAAAAAACATTGACATCAAGGAAGGCCAAAGAGCCCATTTCGAGTGCAGATTGATCCCAGTTTCAGATGCTACAATGAAGGTCGAGTGGTTCCACAATAACCAGCCATTGAAATCTGGATCTAGATTTACTGAAACCAACAACTTTGGTTTCGTTGCTTTGGATATTCTTTATGCTTATCCTGAGGATTCTGGCACTTACACTTGCCGAGCCACCAACATCTTGGGCGAAGCTGTAACTTCAGCTGTCTGTAATGTGCACTCAAAGAAATCGATTTACTTGGAATCCGTCCATGAAGGTGCAATGGAACGCATAACTCAATTGGAAGACACCTCGCGTTACCAAAGACAAGCTGTTCAAGAAGAAATCGTGAACCAAGCACCTGTCTTCACTTTACCAATCAAAGATTTGAGAGTAGCTGAGAACCAAGCCGCTCATTTCGAAGCCCGCTTGATTCCCGTTGGAGACTCGCGTCTCAAGGTCGAATGGCTGCGCAATGGCGTACCAATCCAAGCCTGTAAGTGCTAAGTCTTCTACTTGTAGAATACCAACATAACTCGTTACTTTTTAGCCAATCGACTTACCACCATGCACGACTTTGGATATGTTGCCCTTAATATGAAATATGTCAATCCAGAAGACTCTGGTACCTACACTTGCAGAGCCGTCAACGATTTGGGTGAAGCTGTCACTTCAGCCACCCTCTTCGTCCAATGTAAGTGCAAAATTTTTGGAGATTGTTACGAAACTTACTCGATTTTTTACAGCTAAAGCTTCTCTGCAACTGGAAACGCAACATGAAGGTGCTTTGCAAAAACTTCGCCAACTAGAAGACTCAAGTAAATACCAAAGACGTGAAGAAGAAGAAGTTATAGTAACTCAGGCCCCTAAATTCAGCACTCAGTTGAACGGACCCACGGAATTGGTTGAGGGTCAAAGTGCCCATTATGAATGTCGCATTGAGCCCTACCCTGACTCTACCATGAAAGTCGAATGGTTGCACAATGGTCAACCATTGACCACTGGTCATAGATTCCGCACTGCCTACGATTTTGGTTTTGCCAGTCTCGATGTTCTCACTGTCTACGCTGAAGATTCTGGAGAGTACACTTGCAGAGTAACCAATCGTTTGGGTCAAGCACAATCATCGGTAGTCACAAATGTCAAATGTAAGTTATTCTTAAAGAAGAAGGTGATCATTACACATGTTTAATTTACAGCGAAGTCGTCTATAATTCGTGAAACCCAACATGAAGGTGCCTTGCAAAAGATTCAGTACTTAGAAGACGACTCCCGTTACAAGAAGGTAGCTCAAGAAGATGCTATAATCTTAGAAAAGCCGCAATTTGGTCGTGGTTTGAAAACTATCGAGAACCTCCCTGAAGGTTCCAGTGCCCATTTGGAGGCAACTTTAACTCCAGTTAATGACGCAACCATGAGAGTCGAATGGTACTGTAATGGTCGTCCGATTCAAACCGGACATCGTTTCAAAACCACCTACGATTTTGGATTTGTTTCCCTTGATATTCTATATGCTTATGCTGAAGATTCTGGTACTTACATGTGCAAGGCTAGGAACGCCGTAGGTGAAGCTGTAACCACAGCCGCCGTCCAAGTAGTCGCCAAATCTGGTCTCTACCTCGACACCTTGGACGAACAAAGACTCAAAAAGATTCGTGACCTTGAAAGTTACGAAAGACCCAAAAAGGAAGAAATCGAAGCTCAGCCTCAGCGTCCAGTCTTCCTCACTCCTTTGGTCAGCTTAGAAAACTTGAAAGAAGGCGACCATGCTCACTTGGAGTGCAGAGTTGAACCAGTCAACGATCCCAACCTCAAAATCGAATGGTTTGTCAATGGTGTTAAGTTAAAAGCCGGCCATAGATTCAGAACAACCCACGATTTCGGCTATGTTGCCCTTGATGTATTGTATACTTACCCTGAGGACAGTGGTACCTATATGTGCAAAGCCACCAATCTTGTCGGTGAAGCTGTCAACACTTGCACAATTAAAGTAGGTAGCAGGAAGAGCATTCTTCTAGAGACGCACCATCCTGAAGGTCTGGAAAAGATTCGAGAATTGGAAGCCCAAGGCCGTCCTACCCGTCTAGAGGTTGAGGAACCCACACCAACTCCTCCAAGAATCGTAACAGAACTTCGTGGTACCACTGAAATTTATGAAGGCCAAACTGCCCATTTCGAGGCTCAAGTTGAACCAATTCACGATCCCAATTTGAGGATTGAGTTCTATCACAATGGAAAACCTTTGCCGTCCGCTTCCAGATTCCACATTACATTCGATTTTGGTTATATAGCTCTGGATATTGGCCACGTGGTTCCTGAAGATGCTGGCGAATATTCCGTCAAGGCCATCAACAATCTCGGCCAGTGCACTTCTTCAATCAACTTGAAAGTTATTGCCAAGAGCAATATTATATTGGAATCGCAACGTCCAGAAGGTTTGGATAAGATCAGACAACTCGAGGAACACGTCCCATATAAAAGACCGGAACATGAAGAACCAGTTACTAGACAAAGACCAGTCTTCACACAGCCACTCCAAAATATTGATTTCATACAAGAGGGCCAAACAGCGCACTTTGAGTGCCGCCTTATTCCTGTTGGTGACCCAACTCTCAAGGTTGAATGGTTCAGAAACGAGAAACCTTTAGAAGACAGTTCCAGAATCACCAAAGTCCATGACTTCGGTTTTGTCTCACTTGACATAACTCACGTACGTGATGAAGATGAAGGTGTCTATATCTGCAGAGCATCTAACCCTCTTGGAGAAGCTGTCACGACTGCTTCTATGAAAATTAGAAGTAAGTAAAACAAAAAATTTTAGCCAATGAGGTGTTAATTTTTTATTTCATTTACAGCCAAAGCCAGCATCCAATTGGAGACTCAACATCCAGAGGCCCAACGCAAGATTGCTCAACTGGAGCAGCCCTTAGCCCCACGCCCAGAAGAACCCGAACGCTACTTCGAAAAGCCAATTTTCACCCAAATACTTACCGGACCAACGGAATTGTGGGAAGGCCAACATGCCCACTTCGAAGCTCGTGTTGTACCAGTGGGAGACCCGAATTTGAGGTTTGAATGGTACGTCAATGGAGTTGAGCTGAAACTGGGTTCGAGGTTCAAAGTGACTCACGATTTTGGTTTCGTCACTCTTGATATCATGTCAACAGTAAGAGAAGATTCAGGTGTTTACATGTGCAAGGCCATCAATAAATCTGGAGAGGCCGTTTCTTCTATTTCTATGAAAGTCAAATCTAAATCCAATATTGTTGGAGATACCCTTCAACCTGATGCATGGCAGAAGATCCAACTTAAAGAAGCTGAAATGAATAAAGTCCCTGAGATGTTTGTTGATACTACTCCTCAACAGCCCCCAGTATTCACCACCCATCTTAAGAGCTACGACAAACTGGTTGAAGGACAACATGTGTACCTGGAAGCTCAAGTAGAACCAAGAGCTGATCCCAATTTGCGAATTGAATGGTTCAAAAATGGTATCTCTTTGACAACTGGAACTCGTCTACGCAGTACTTTTGACTTTGGTTTAGTAACCTTGTCCATCAATAGTCTAAGAGATGATGACTCAGCCATCTACACTTGCAAAGCTACCAATTTGCTTGGAGAGGCGATTTCAACATGCACTCTCAAAATCGAGGATCGCCATTGGTTATTGGGACAAACCCTCCACCCTGACGCTATTCCCAAACTCGAAGCTTTGGAAAGACCTCAAGAACCTCGTGCCGAAATGCCAGAACCAACATACGAGCTTCCAATCTTCATCAGTCATTTGAACAATGTTGAGTGCATGGAAGGGGACAACGTCCACTTTGAGTGTAATGTAGAACCTTCAAAAGACCCCACTCTTAAAATCGAATGGTTTGTTAATGGCAAACCCTTACCATCTGGTACTAAATATAAATCTACTTACGATTTTGGTTATGTCGCTCTTGACATCAACCACGTTTATGAGCACGATGCCGGAATCTACACTTGCAAAGCTACCAACAGCAAAGGTTCCGCAACCACATCCGGTTCTCTTCGTGTTACCTCCAAGACCAACATCTATCTAGACACTCAACATCCACAAGGCAAAGCTGGTCTAGAAGCCGTCCAAGACGTTGAAGAAGCTTTCGCCGCTAAATACAAACGCCAAACCAGCGCTCCTGATCACGAATTTGCTAAACCCATTTGGACAACACCTCTTAATCCTGAATTCAGACTGGTAGAAGGCCAACCCTTACGCTTGGAGGGTACCGTAGAACCCAAAAACGACCCCAATTTGAAAATCGAATGGTTCTTTAATGGAAAATCTTTAGAGCACGGTACTAGATTCAAACTTACCAGCGATTTTGGTTTTGTCACCCTCGATCTTGTTGATGTATATGAAAGAGATCAAGGTATTTACACCTGCAAAGCTTCCAACAAAGCTGGCGAAGCTTTTACCTCCACCACCATCTATTGCACAAGCAAAGCCAACTTGATCGAGAGAACTCAGCATCCTAAAGGACAAGAAGGGTTGGAGAAGATCCAAGATCTTGAAGATTCCCTCAATAGACCTGAGGCCCAAATTCCTGAAACTGACGAAGGTCATGCACCAGTCTTCACCTCAGAATTCACTCACTTGACCAATCTTAGTGAAGGCGAGATCGCTCACTTCGAAGCTGGTTTGACACCCATCGGAGACCAAACTATGGTGGTTGAATGGTTCTATAATGGTAAAACAATCGAAGCCTCCCATCGCTTCAGAACCGTTCACGCGTTCGGTATGGTGGTTCTTGAAGTTCTTGGGTGCAAGATTGAAGATTCTGGTACTTACACCTGCAAGGCTACTAACAAATGGGGCATAGCTGAACAAAGCGTCACTCTTGAGTGCACTGAAAAGATCAAAGGACAAAAACCGAGATTCACAACTCAAATCCAAGACATCGTTGGGCTTAAGGATGGGCAATCTGCTCACTTTGAATGCACTTTGGTACCAGTTAACGATCCAGACCTTAAAGTCGAATGGTACCACAATGGTCAGCAGATTTTGCAATCGTCTCGTATAAAAACCGTCTCAGACTTTGGTTTCGTCGTCATGGATATCTCCTACATCCAAGACCACGATTCTGGCGAATATGTCTGCAGAGCTTATAACAAATATGGTGAGGATTTCACTAAGGCTACAATTTCTGCTCACGGCAAAGGCGGCGTCTTCTCTGAGAGTCTCCAACCTGACTCTTTGGCCAAAATCAGAGAACTTGAGAGCTTACAAGGGCAACAAGCTCAAGTACCAACGACTCCAGTAACAGAACCACCGAAGTTCCTCACTCAAATCCAAGATGTCACTAAACTGGTTGAAGGGCAAAGTGCTCACTTTGAGGCACGCCTCACCCCAGTCACCGATCCAGATTTGGTAGTCGAATGGTACTACAATGGCAAGAAGTTGCCTCATGGGCACAGATATCGCACTTTCCACGACTTTGGCATCGTTATCCTTGATATCCTTTACTGTTACGAAGAAAATTCAGGTACTTACGAATGCAGGGCTTACAACAAATATGGCGAGGACACCACAAAGGCTACACTGAAATGCGTCTCGAAGACTAACCTAATCTTGGACTCGCAACTCCCGCGGGTAAGTTTTCGCAAACAAAATAATCACAATTACTCTACCATCAAATTTTAGGGCATGGAAGGCGGATTGGAGAAGATCCAAACTTTGGAGGATTCTCTAACTCGTACGAGAGACGAAAAAGTAACGGAAGAAAAAGGCAAAGCGCCCGTCTTCACTGTACCTCTCTCCAACATCGACAACCTAAGAGAAGGTGAAAATGCCCACTTCGAAGCAAGATTGATCCCAACAGATGACCCCAAATTAAAAGTGGAATGGTTCTGGAACGGCAAACCATTGAGGACTGGTTCAAGATTCCGCACATTCTGCGATTTCGGCTTTGTTATATTGGAAATTTCACCAGTCTACCCTGAAGATTCAGGCGAGTACTCATGCAGGGCCTTCAATGACTATGGTGAAGCCGTAACAACTGCTTCTATGAAAGTACAAGGCAAAAGAAGCATCATTTTGGAATCTCAATTGCCGAAAGGTATGGAAGGAACCATTGACAAAATCGCTGAACTTGAAGGCCTCGGAGTGGTACCATCTCAAGCTACACCAGATGATGATACTGGAAAGCCTCCAGAATTCATCACTACGCCGTCAGATTTGACTTTAGGCGAAAACTCCTTGGCCCACTTTGAATGCAAGCTAATCCCAGTCAACGACCAAAGCATGAGAGTGGAATGGTTCCATAACGGCAAAGCATTATGGGCCGGTTCTAGAATCAAAACCATCAACGATTTTGGGTTCGTTATCCTTGAAGTCTCTGGTGTCTACCAAAGAGATTCAGGATTGTACACTTGCAAGGCCACAAACAGACATGGCGAAGCCACTGTATCTTGCAAACTGCAAGTCAGGGGTAGACAAGGAATCATTCTTGAGCCTCAGCTACCTTCCAACTTCCGTTCAGGAACTGAGAGCATTCAGAAATTGGAAGAAACGCTCTACAAGAAAGAAGAGATCACTACAGAAGAAGAAAAACCGAATCCACCTAGATTTATTGTTGAAATTAAAGACAATGTCGACGTACCAGAAGGTGGTCCAGTGCACTTTGACTGTCGCGTGGAACCCACAAACGATTCTTCAATGCGCATCGATTGGTTCCACAATGGCCGTCCATTCGCCACAGGTTCCAGAGTTCACCAAATCAACGACTTTGGTTTTATTTCTTTGGATATTGACTACACTTACTCCAGAGATGCTGGCGAGTACATCTGCAGAGCAACCAACAAATGGGGTTCTGCCACCACCAAAGCTACAGTTACCTCCAAATCCAAACGTACCATCGATTATGAGTCGCAATTACCAGCAGGAATGAGTGCAGAGAAGCTCAAAGAATTAGAACGTGGTAAAGTATCCGAAAAACCACAAGAAGACAAAACTTACTCTCCACCCAAGTTTATAACCCACATCGAATCTACCACGATCGAAGAATCTGAATCTGTACGCTTCGAATGTCGAGTGGAACCCAAAGATGATCCAAGATTGCGCATTGAGTGGTACAGAAATGGCAAACCGTTACCATCTGGGCACCGTTTCAGAACCACGTATGACATGGGATTCGTGTCCCTTGATATTCTCTATGTCTACTCAGAAGATTCGGGAGAGTACGTTTGCAGAGCTGTTAACGACTATGGCGAAGACTTCACCAGAGCTAACATCACTTGCAAGAAGTTGCCTAATATTATTTTGCAGAACCAAGTGCCCAAAGGAATGAAGAAGTCTGAAACCTTGATGCAGATGGAGGCTGCTATCAAAAAATACACCTCAGAAATCCATCTAACAGAAGACGACCTTTATGATGCCGATAAGAAGCAACCACCGCGCTTCGTTACTCAAATCCTGAGTCAAGAAACTTTGGTTGAGATGCAGACCACCAAATTCGAATGCCAGCTGGCTCCAGTGGGCGACCCTAACATGAAGGTCGAGTGGTTCTTCAATGGAAAACCTCTTCCTCACAGTAAGAGACAAAACTAAATTCTTTAACGTGAATCTAACGTTTTGTTTGCAGAAAATCGCTTCACTCCCATCTACGATTTCGGCTACGTCGCCATGAACTTCGGATGGGTGTACCCTGAAGACAGTGGCGAATACCTTTGCCGTGCTACCAACCTGTACGGCATGGACGAAACCAGAGCCATCATCAAAACAGCTGGCAAGCCTGGAATCATTTACGACTCTCAATTACCGAAAGGCATGAAGAGTATCGAAAAGATTCGCGAACTCGAAGCCGCTTGGCAAGTGTAAGTTTCGCATCTTCTAGTTTGGACTCAACAGTTAACTCCTCGCAATTTTAGTGTTCCTGAAGAAGCCGCTGAAGAGAGCAAGCCTCGTGCTGCTCCAGTTTTCGTGAGCCAACCCGAACCTTGTGCAGTCCAAGAGGGCGAATGGGCTCGCTTCTGCTGCCGCGTCACTGGCCATCCTCGTCCACGCGTCATGTGGTTGATCAACGGCCACACAGTGGTTAATGGTTCAAGGTACAGGCTAACTTACGACGGAATGTACCACATGGACATACCCAAGACTCGCCAGTACGACACTGGGAAAGTGGAAGTGATAGCGCGCAGTTCCGTCGGAGAGGCCATCGCCCAAACGGAACTGAAGGTCATTCCAAGACACGATGATTATAGAGGGGTTCTTAAAAACTCGCCAAGACGTAAGTTTCTCCTCACAAAAACTCGACAAAGACCATATACTTATATACTTGACATAATGCACATATACCGTGTAGACATGCAAAGTATTCTCAGTACATTTCGCTTTAACACTCCATTATATACCTGTACACGACCTCCTTGATAGTCCTCTTCCTCTTCTGCTTCGACGTCCTACCAACGGCTGCATTTAAGGAGTGCAAGGACAGGTACGCCATTTTTTATATATCGTTATATGTTGCATGTTAAGGTTGTAACCTACCCTCCCCCACCCCCTAAAAATGTGCATCATGTGTTAGATTAAGATTATAATAATCAAATGTAATAATCTTGTAAAGGAAGTAGTTTGTCTCGATCTGATTTCTCATGTTTCACTCTAGCTTGGTACGATCTTGAGCTAACTCAGTACCAGAAAGAACGTAGTGAAACCGAACTCGAACGAGTATTCGACGAACGTAATACTGCGCAACGCGAACAAGGCCTTAATGTATCAGGCATCCACGTTCAGCCCAAAGAATTCAAAGAGCAGGAAACCGAATGGCAGAAGTCAATCAAAACCAAGAAAACCGATGATTATTACTCCAAGTTGCAAGAACTGGAGAATGAGCAAGTCATCAAAGAGATCAAACTGAGAGAATCCACGCATCAGTTCGCCATTCCCGGTGAGAAAATCGTTTCAAGTTCGTTGGCGAAAGGCATGGCACAGAAATATCAAGAAAACTTGTAAGTCTCTCCAACTTCTCCAGATCCTTTGGTTTAACCTTCAATTTCCAGGGAACAAAAACCAGAACAAGTAGACCTCAGACCGATACCCCACCTCCCCAAAGGAGAGCCCCAGCAAATCACGGCCCATCGCGATCAAGTGCAGCTGAGAAAAACTGACAAAGGCAAAGAGATCCAGCAGCAACGTGAAGTCATCATCGACTCCAAGAAAGGAGCGTACCCGCCAGATCCCACAGAATCAGCGGTCCATGGTCGCGAGGTTTACGTCACCAAACAGAAACAGACCCAGAAAGAGAAAGTTGGAGATACGGAAATTACCAGGAATATCACAGCCACTGAAACAACTGACGTAGAACACAAGGCCAAAACACAAGAACGGCTAGTGCAAGGCCAAGTACTGCCATCGAACCCTCCAGTGTTCACCAAGAAGATTCAGCCTTGCCGCGCTTTCGAAAACACTTCAGCCAGATTCGAAGTGGAGTTTGACGGCGACCCATTACCCCAAATTAAGTGGTTCCGCGAAGACTTCCCCATTACCAGCTCCCCAGATTTGACCATCTACACCTTCAGCACCAAATCAATTCTGGTGTTGAGACAGGTCTTCATGGAAGACTCTGGCGTCTTCAGCGTGGTCGCTGAGAATCGGGGAGGCACCGCCAAATGCAGCGCCAACTTGGTTGTGCAAGAGCGAAGGAGCCAAGCTAGAGGCGGAGTGGTACCTCCAAGTTTCGTCACCACCATCCAAAGTACCACCTCGAACGTGGGACAGCTCGTCAGGTTCGATGCTAGAATCAATGGTACCAAACCCATTGACGTGTACTGGTTGAAGAACGGCAAGAAAATCACCTCAGATATTCGCTACAAGACCCTAGAAGAAGACGAAGTCCACACCCTCCTCATCATTGAAGTGGTACCCGAAGATTCGGGAAAATACGAATGCGTGGCCATCAACAGCGCGGGTGAGGCCCGCTGCGAGGCCGAATGCGTGGTGCAAAGACCAGCCACCCCCTCGAAGCAGGCCGCCAAGCCGACAACCCCAACCGCCGAAAAGGCTCCAAGCATTGTTGAGCCCCTCAAAGACCAAAAGGTACGCGAAGGCCAGGCTGTCGCCTTCAAGTGCAAGATCACGGCGAAACCTGCACCCACCATCAAATGGCAGAAGGGCGACAAGGTCATCAAGCCCTCCAAGTACTTCCAGATGGTCAAAGACGGAGACAACTACACCCTGAAGATATCCGAAGCATTCCCTGAAGATGAGGGTGTTTATAAATGCGTCGCCACCAATCCGGCCGGCACCGTCACTTCCCAAGCGAATTTGAAGGTGCTGGCGCCCGAAACGCAAGAAGTTGCGCCGTCGCTGACGCCCATGAAGGATGTCATCGTACCTGAAGGAAGTCCCGCTCAGTTCAAGACCACTGTCGCTGGAAAACCCAAGCCCACTGTGCAATGGTTGAGGGAAGGGTTCCTCATTCCAGACTCCCCAGATTTCCAGGTAAAGAGTTTTGGCGGTGGTAGGTGGTCACGTGGTTTAGATTTAGCACCAGCGATTTTTCGACAGTATTCAATAAAGTGCGAATTTTGAAACACGTGATCGCTTTTGACACCCTTTTTCCAGTTTTTGAATTTGAAAATAATGTTCAATGGCCTTGAAACAAAACACATGATAAAGAGAAAACAGTATATTATAACTGTTACATAAATAGGATTACAAAAATAGGATCACGTAAAAACAACTTATAATTCATTGTTTTAAATAAGCAACATAAAGAAACCAGAAAATTGCTTTAACAGTAATTATAACGAGTGAAATGAATGAAAACGCAATAAACTTGCAAATAATATGATTAATGCAATTGGACTTACAAAAATGAAAACACAAGTAATAATTAGTCGTTTATCCAAAATAAAACTTTTTGACTCAAAATAAATAGAGACATCTAGGTGAATAATTTGTTTGTGAGCAGGTGCTCCTTTAGTTAATCTTAAGTGAAATGTGACTGCCAAAAAAATTTTTCACCGTTATTTTAAGACGTTAAAACAACCTAAAAGTCGGTTTTAAACGGGCTATTGTTACGTTAAACATTTGAAGTAAACGATTAAATAAAAGAAAAAATTGCAACAATGTCTGAAATAATCCGAAAGTTTTGGCATGCAGTCATGCTCAAATAAACAGTAGAACAAGACAGAATAAGCTTAAAAAAAATTTGGCATGCACTCTTGCCCTTTTCCATAGAAAATTTTGTTGTGGAAGGTCCGATTTATTATGTCATAAAATCGGCCGCCCACATTAAACCATTTGTAATGAACCTGAATATGAGCAATTAAACTGATTATGTTGTGCATATCTGACACTCGTTTTTACTCAAGTTGCCATATTTGGAGATTCTGGTTAAAAATTGATGCTACCAAGTTGTGATTTCTTATTTTGCAATATTTAACAAATTAATGTACGAAATGTGAAATTATCCATTCATTTATAATGATGATACTCCATTTTTTGTGTTTATTTTTTGTAACAAAATTAAATTAAAAATACAACTGAATCATAGCTAGACACGAACATTTCGATTTCATTAGGTTATGTAAATTTTTAAATGATTTATAAGACGGCTCTTGAATAAGTCATAGGATATAATAAATCTGATGTTTACATAGCAGTGCCGTATTAATCACTCTTGTCTGACTTTTTGGGGTTAAAATAGAAATTGTTATTTTTTCAAACTCGAAATAAATATATTTTTTGATCTATTTTAACCTTCGCCATCAATATTCCACATCTAATTTTGCACCTTTTGTTCCACTTAGCCGTGACTCAGACAACCTCTAATATTAGAAAATAGTGCAAGTAGACCTCATCAGTCATTTTTAAGTGACATATTTGTCTAAATTTTCGCTAAAATATGTAGGTGATATCCAAGTTTAATGACCGCTTTCCATACTGCAACCCAAGTATGAAACGTGGTACAGTTGAGTATCAAAGTAGCAGCGGAATGATCGCTTGTTAGTGTAATTATTGCTCGTTACTGAGTCCATTAAAGGCAATCAAACACACAAATCTCGACCCAATGACACGCTCCTTGCGCGCTCTTCCGGCGGACTGAACGCCATTCTTCCTTGCAGATGATCCATGAAGGCAACAATGCCGTTTTGTTGATCTCAACGACGTACGAAGAGGACTCCGGCACCTTCACATGCAGGGCGACGTCATCGGCGGGCCAGGTGGAGCGCTCCGCCAAACTGATCGTCAAAAGTAAGAAATAAAACCCGTTCTTACCCTCACATCCTCACATTTCGTTGATTTTTACTGTAACCACCCGGAAACTTTCTAGTCTTACGATTTTATTATTAGTTTTTAGCTTTTAATTGTGTGCTGCTCCTTCACGATTTTATTTTAATAAAAGAGATTTAACATTGAGTCACTGGATGATCGAGGCAGCTCATATCTGATATAGACTGTAATTATTTATTGATGGTGGATGGGAATTTGTTGTTGTTATTATTTGTTCAAGTTCCAAGTGATGATATTTGTAGGAATGAATTTCAGCTTTGGCACTAATCTGCTGAACGCTGGGCTTTTATTATTATTATTATTATGTTTATGAACAATGTATCGTCAAAGTGCAATAATATGATTTAATAAACTGCATTATTAAGAGTCTTTGTCGTTTAAAGTGATGACCCTTTTTCGAAAAAAAATTTGAAAAATCCGCCGCAGGTGCATCTCTTATCTAAGATGGTGCATTTCAGCGCGCTCCACTTGTAAACAAAAACTGTTTTCAGTACTCTGGTGTAGGCCCGTGTGCACCATGACACATGCTCTGAACTATTTTAAACTGTATTACATTACATTCTAAAAGCGGAGACCCCCACCGAGTCTCCGCACCTGCCAGATGTCCCGTCGATTGATCACGGGAATCAAATAAAGACAACTAATCGAGAAAGACTTTATTCAAAAAAAGGTTACATAAATCCGAATTTCGAAAAGTGACGCCAGACGGGTGACTCACTTTACCAGAGCGAAGCCTCACGAATGTCCATCTGGCCCCCGGCCAAGACCGCTCCACCTGAAACATGCTCCCAAAAGTCGAAAACTCCGCAAAAGGCGAAACTCACCCCGATCGCTTGGAACTTGCCCGCCGCCACCTCGCCCCTGTTCGTTCGCGCGGCCGAGGCACTCCGCACTCCCGAAGAGACGTGCTGCCGCGGCCGCCGCACCAACACATTTGAATACCGAGCGTTCCAGTTCACGTGGTCGTAGTAGGGGTGCGTACTACTACGCACTGCGTGTGCGTCTCTTTCGCATTGTCCTGACTCACGCCTCGTAAAAATAGCCGGCTTTGACCAACGCGATGACAAATTGCGGCGGGAACACGTGGGGACGCACCTTAACTCGGATTTTTTCCGGCGGTGCTTTCACCGCAAGCCGCCACCGACGCTTGGCCTGCTGGAAGCAATTTATCTGTCGGTGCGTTCGCTCCGTTTCGCCGACTGGCGTGCGATCGCGGTGAAAATACTTTTTCCAAAAAATGTTCACGTTACCAGCACCTGGGGGACCGGCTGCGAGTGATCTCTGAACTTCAGTTAACAAACCTCTTCCACGAGCACTGGCCGCCCGCCCTGACCCTGAAAAAATCGACCAAAATGCCAAACTGAAATTTAATATTGCTTTGTTTTCGCGAATTTGCGACTCCCAAGCCCGAAAACAACTTAAAGTTACATAAAACGAGCTCGATTCATTCTGGCGCAACCTGAAAAAATTCGTTTCCAATAAAACGGGCCTCGCCAAGAAAAATATTTTCCTAACTTCAAAGCAAGCCATCCACCCTCTAAATACTTACGGATCCGTCCAAAAGCAGCACACATTTCCTCGCCTCGATATTGATCATAACTTACAATTATTTGTAACTTTGCAGACAGTTGTTACCATAACACAAATTCTGTTTATTTTTGCTGTCTTCATAAATAAGTTGCCGCTCGAAATGTAAAAAAACACGTCCGCTGACATCCGAAACACGTAACGTTTAATTGGGAGCACATTGCTGCCCATTTATTATTTTTATGCGACAGTCATTGTGGATCATCACTTGGACGGCTGTCAAGTCGGCGGATATTTATAAATTATCGCAATTACTCATTCTCCGGATCAGGAATTAAATCGCGAATTTGCAGGCCGCCCTGGCACTTACCGCAAGCCTGCGACTACGGACTTAGCCTCTAAAGACGCTCCAAAATCGGTCAAGCCTGGTCAAGTGGGCCCCGGCCCGGGCGGCCCTGGCCAGACCGCTCAGACGTCGGTGCCTGGTTCCAAGGGTGGCGTGCAACCTGTCGATGAAGATGCGTTGCCTTTGGGGGACGAAACGTTGCCTTGGCGTCGCAAGCCTAGGCCCCAGCAAGTCGGGGTTGATGAGCAGCGAAAACCGCAGCAGGCTCAACCTTGGACGCAGGAGCAAATTAGTTTGAAGAAAACGCAAAGGCAGACGAAGGAGTTGGTTAAGGAGCAGGTTGAAGAGGTGCAATTAAAACCGTCGAAACCTCACGCTAAAGACATGCCGAAAGCGGAATTGGAGAAAGTTGATCTCAGACATAGGACCAAAGTTACTTCGACTGCGCAAAAGACTGAAGAGGTTACTTCTTGGGACGAACGTGTGGATAGTGAGGATACTGCTGTATTAAAGATTGATAAGACTGAGAAAATACAAAGAAAAGACTGGCGCAAGCACGTTGAAGATACCACTCTGTTGTCAGTTGATGAAAAGAAAAAGGTCACTGAAACCAAAGAAACGGAAATGAGGGGTTGGCGTAGGCCTAGAAAAGAAGATACAAGTCTAGAAAGACAAAAATATGTTGAAGATACCACTTTACTGTCGGTTGAAGAAAGAGAAAAACTTAAGCAAACTAAAGAAGCTGAAACTAGAGGTTGGCGTAGACCGAGAAAAGATGACACGAGTTTAGACCGGCAACAACGTATTGAAGACACAACACTGTTGGATCGTGAAGAAACTGAAGATACTCTTCAAACAAAAGGCTGGCGTAAACCTAAACCCGATAAAAGAAAAGATGTTGAAGATTCCACTTTAATTTCAGAAACGGAAAAAGTTGATGAGGAGTTGAAATCGAAACCTTGGCGCAAGCCTAGGCGCAGTGTAGATGCAACTGAAGAAACAGCGCCTAAAGAAGAACCAATTCCTTGGAATAAACAGGAAATTAAACTAAAACCAGCACCAAAAGAAAGGAAAGAAATTCCAAAAGAAACGATTGAAGATGTGCAACTGAAACCGTCGAGGCCTGAGAGCAAAACTATTCCTAAAGAAGGATTAGAAAAAGTTGATTTGAAACCATTCTCTCTTCAAAAGGTTAAACCAACAGAAACCGATCAGTTAGACAGAGCACATGTTGAAGATTCCACAATTTTAGGCGTTGACGAAAAAGTTGATGAGACTACAACCAAACGCTGGCGCAAAACTACAAAGAAGGAAGC
>QDEB01098712.1:0-15228 GCA_004193795.1 Asbolus verrucosus | reverse complement strand
TATATATATATATATTATATTTAATAAGTCTAACCTTAAGTTCATGTATGTCAGCACTATTTTTATTACGAATATTAGAAATCACATCTCTAACTTTAATAAAACTAGCTTCCTGAAAAGAAAAGGGAGGAAAGGCTAATGTACTTATAAAATAGTATTAATGAAATAATAGACTCCAGTAACATATATAATTTTAAAATATGTAATGTTTAAAAACTGTAATTTGTTTTTAGTAGAAATAACGGGTGTTTTTTTTTTAATTTGAAGATACAAGTGAATATCTTTTTTNNTGACGGGTGATAATTCTACTTGCTGAGACAGTTGACGCACAGAAGTTCGTGGTGCTTCTTCCATAATTTGCCTCACATTTTCAATTACTTGATCTGATCTTTTTTTAGGACAATCACTACCCCTTTTACGATCAACCGATCCAGTCCCACGAAACAGTTGAATGCAGTAAGTTAAATTATATTGAAAAGAGTTATGTGTCAATACTGCATCGGGAAATTGTTGGCAGAATTCAACAAAACAGGCTTGAATTGAATACTGTCATACACCATCAACTAGGTAGCCGTTACGAAAATATGATTCTGTTATGAAAATTTTATGTTCTTGGTTAAAAACCATTTTATTTCAAGGAAATTAATGTTTAAATTTAAAACTTGAAAGAATTGACAGCAAATATGTAGACGTTTCAAAAATTATGGTGCGTCCATAATAAATACCTCACCACCAACTTCAACTCCAAATTTAAAAAAACACCCGTTATAATCCATTGGGAACAAATATAAAAATCAAAATATATTATAAAGAAAAAAATAAATAAGTTATCTTTACACTTTCGATCCCAATAGTATCTAAACAATGCTCTAAATACAATTTAGACGTTAGAATTTTTTATTCATTTTATCAATTTCTAGGTAGTTGTTACGTTCGTTTTGAAACATCAATAGTTACGAAATGTAATATCATCAATACAATGTTTTGTTAAAATTTTAATGACTATTGTTCATTTTGGTTTTTGTCACGGAAAATTTTATTATTGTTTTTCTATTCTGATACAAAATCTATTTCCAGTGATCTTAATTTTTTCGTTTTTTATACAGTAGAGTTGGTTTATTGTTTAAAATTTTATCTGAAGCAGGTTTTGTTTTCAACTTACGTTTCATTGAAATGTTAGAATGACATTTAAGTATCTATCATTAAAGTAATCTGAAATGAAAGAATTGTATTCTATACACATTTATATTTTTGCTATTTTTGCATGTTTATGTTTTATTGCATTGTTTTTAGATAAACACATGTTGTAAATCAATTTAAGGTGGAGAAATAAAATTGAGAAATTGGTAAAAACTGAAATGCAAAATATGTAAATAGAAAGATTTTTTGCGATTAATTAATAATTATTTTGGCATGTGTGTCAGTTCTCTAAAACGTGTGGGGCCCAAGTTGGAATGGTGTATGATGACAGAGGGATAAAAGAGAGCATACATGAAGAAACTATTTGTGGCTTGATGGGAAGTGAATTTCACTAATGACGAGGTCGCGTTGCTAATAAAATAGAGGAGTTGTAGTGAGCGTCTGTTTCATAACTTCGTAAACATCGTTTCGGACTGTTATTATTGATTGATTGATCGGCTAATTTTCTTTATGTCGTGACAACAGGCACTAAGTCTTAATCGTGCAAAGGTGTGTCCCATTCTTCCTGATTAACAAATTGCCATCTTAAAAAAATGTTTTCCCGGCTTCAAATCCGGAATATGGTCGTCATTTCCGGTAGATTTCGTGTCACACGGTAGTAGTACAATGCGGGACTAATGTCCAAGCTTTTACAAGAATTGCAGTGTCCACGTGATTCATTGTAAGGCGCGACCCTTTTTCTTTTGGGTAGGAAGGTGAGCGATTGTTCACGCACCTTCTGAATAATTTAATTAAATTTGTCAAAAACTTTAGCTGATGCGATTTTATTATTTTTCAGGTAGAGAATTTGAGCAAAATACAAGTTTCCATGTAATAAAAGTTTCATTTCATAAAGTAATTTGAAAGCTGTAATTTTTGTCATGTTTTAATTAAGATCTGTCTAGGGAACTCATCCACTATAAAGTGTCTTGTTTTAATTTTCTGTTCACTCATATTTCCACCCTTTTACTTTAGACACTTTTCTTTGACTTGATTTTACTGCTTGGAATTTTATTGCTTTCAGCGCTTCGACCTTTATGCCCAGTCTACACAGTTTCTTACAATCGTTTTACAATAAAAACCGAAAAACTTATTACTAATAACCTTTCTCCTGCATCCGCACCAATCTTTGCTGAACTTTTTTTTACCTCATTTTTATACTATACGTTCTCATTTGCAACAGGAACAAATTTGTTTGTTTTATTTCTTATAATGCATCTTTATAAAATATCAGTTGACTGGTTAAGTGATAATTTATATATGTATTTACATAGTTGCAGCGAGTGAGCAAAACAGCTTGCGAGGTAATCTCACCAGTTTAGTCATCGCATTTATCAGCGCCCCTTCGGGTTTGGGGTTCAATATTTAGGTGATAAAAATTCACGCATCTTAAAATCCATGTTGAAAATATTCAAATTGGTCTTTCTAAGGACTCCCACAGGGCCCATTGAGGTTGACGCCAATTTCTCTAACATGAAACAATGAGGCGACTTATGCCAAAGGGAACTTACCTCTCTTGAGGGACCTTTTACTCCTTCACAACCAAAAGGGATAAAATTAATTTAAAAACCTTCTTTCATGATATCATGTATGAAGTACCTAAATGCACATTCGTTATGATGACTAACTATTCAATTTATTGTTTAGACGGCAGCTTTTAATTTTCTGTTAATGATGTGTATATTTTTACAGGCAATACGATGTACAGTTCCTAATTGCAGCTGTGAACGTTTTGTTCCTGGGAAGTGCCACCTACGCTACTGTGAAACTTGTAAACACAGTTGGGTTCATCACGGTAAGCACTTTTACATATTTTCAACATGTTCCTAACGCAAATCATCCAAATCGGCGATAATAGCCAACAGCCCCACACACAATTCAAAGCGAACAACTTACTAACTTTTTTACTTTTAAGCTGTCTTGTCTTTTGCTTTCTCTAGAAGAGTTTTTTTTTAAGATTAATACCTTAACATTAAATTATATCAACATTTAAATAATGACACAAGATGTCAAAAACTACAATTGAGAACAACGTCATCAGAGAAATGATTAACACAAGTATTTAGAAAAGAATAAAATACCAAATACTAAATTTTTGACAACGTTAACAATGGGTAATAACAGACAATTTTTTAAAAGTAGTTTTAGGATGTAAAGAGGTCGGTAGAATGTAGAGGTTGTAAACATCGATCGACTTTTATTCCCTATTTCTTTACTAAAATTCTTAGATAATCTTAAACATCCCATCTTTTTATCTTGTTTCCATTTTTTTCTAAAATCTTTTTGTTTCTTATCTTATCTGCTCTTTCATTATTTTAGATTTAGATTGTCTGCTATTTCGTTATTCGTTCACTTAGTTCATTATTATTTTCGTTATCTTTCTTTTTATATTTTAATTTTTTTATTACCTCTGAAGAATTATCACCGTTGAATATTATATACTTAGCAGCATAATTTTCTATCTGTATCATACTGTCGCATAATACTACCGAAGTCTAATATAGATGTTGAAAACAGAGCTGGATTTAATGACTGAACTTGTCTTGACTTTACTATTGTTTTACATTTTGTTTTCTTTTGTTTATTGCTCACAATTTATGTACGTATGTTTTCTCATATTCCAATTTTTTTTTCTGTGTGACATACCTAAAAATATATTAGCACAAATAAAAACTGCGACATTTAATAATTAATATAAAACGGATATTGCATAGTAATAGTATACGCATTTTACATATTTATAATTACCAAATTTATAAAGGAAGGAATAAGCTCCCTTGACAAGGATTCCTACAATCTTTCAATTTTGTTTTTATTTTTGACACGCTATATATCTTAGTATCAACGATTTATTATTAACCGCTGCTACTTAATAATATTTTTTAAATAGCTCCATAGAAAATTATTCCAAAGTGTAGATTTTATCTGCATAGACGTCAGTAAGCGTGAATTACGTTATATTTAAGTTGAAGAAAAGTAGCATTAGTAGCAAATTGCTTTCTCATATAGTATTCAATCTGAATCGTTTGATTTCAGGTTGTAAGCATTTATTCGTTGCTACGTCTGGAATACTTCAGGGTAACTATGTTGGACCTTTGCTTTTGTCATCGATTCATTGCAAAATCGGTAACTCATTAATAAAACAAATTAATAAAATTATAGCGAAATTTTTATTTTTATTTAACGGACATTTAATGTAATGTAACTTTACAACACATACTCTGCTAATAAATTTTATTTGCTGAATTTACAACAAAGTAAAAATCTTAATGTAGTGGTTAAGGTTGTAAATTATACAAATGTCAGTCGTTCATCACAAGCCTATCTCTAAAAGTGTCTATATATCGTTTTGGTATACATTTGGGTATTATATAGTTCTAGATTTTCCGAGACTGACTATTTCACTTGCACCTACATGTTGTAGATTTCGATTTATTGAAGGTTAAAGTTAAATTAGAGTTTTGTTTCAAACATTTATGCGACAACTTGTAAAATTGGAAGTACTGATTTAGCAACATAAATAATAAATATTGCGAAGAATGGAGTGGAGTTAACTGTAAGTGTAACTTAATTAAGTGGAAGGGAAAGCGGTTATGAAGAACAAGAAAAACAAATTTGTCACGTATATAAGATGTATAGGACGACATTGTCGTCCCTAGAGGAAGTCCCGAAACCGATATAATAATAGGACAGTGCGAAAGAAGTGTAGCGGTATAAATATCTAAAAATTCAATACGTCGACAATACAGTATATCATACATATCAAAGTAAAAACATCCCTAGAGGGCTATTCTATCCGAGACATCGTTGTCTATGCATAGACACCGGTCAACCGATCGCACATTTGACTATAGACGACTAGTAAACCGTTTCCAAAACGAATGTAAATTTTAAATGACTGGGCGCGGCGAAAAGGTCCACTATCCTTCTTGTTGCCGATGCCGCAACCGTTGTCTATAACTCAAGGATGACAGTTCATTATTCGATAACTTGTAATGCTCCTACACACTGCCCAACCAATAAACAAAGCGATCGTATTGATAACGACGTCTGGATTGATCATTTAGCGAATTAATATTTATGGAACCACATTCACCAATTACACCAAACAATATAAACAGTTCCAAATGTAGCATCCCTCCTAGTCAAAATTTTTAAATAATTTCATTATCCAGACGGTATGGAATAGTCAAGATAGTGATAGTGTGTATTAATCTATTGTCGGTATGGATATGGATATGACCCAACAGAATATTAAAGCAGTTTGGGGTCTTGGCCTTCTTCGCTCAGCCCTTAATAGCTATACAGTTGCATGTCGAAATTTAATAAGTGGTACTACCACATCTAGCAACATTACATGTTAATTTAATTTAAAAGTAGAGCCTACGTAACAGGCAATATTTAATCCTTTGTAAAGTCACCCACCGCTGTCGTGTGTCACTTGGTAAAGCAGTTGGAATTTCCCCTAATACTTGGACACCCGCTGCTTACAAATTGTCGGGGTTGTGAATTAATATATCAAAATAAAGCTTTGTCTCCAACTGACTCCGGACTCATTTGGGACTATTAACGCCTAGAAATTTACAAATAGCATATCCCTTCCTCCTCCACCAACTGATGATACGCTACCATAAATTAATCGAACAGATCAATTTCGCTCCCGCCAACATCTTTAAGTAAATTAAATTTGAGTTGCAACATAACCGTTTCTTTGAGGTTTCTAAAATTGGTTTGGAGGTGCAATTTTATAGTAATCTTTAACCAGGAAGGGAACTGATTACATAACTTCATAACTTGCCAATAAATTTCAGCAGTTGGCATTGTTTAGAATTTAGTGTTCTGTAAGGTGTGTTTAATAATAACGTTTACAAAGAAATTTTTATGGAAACAGTATGAGAAGGTATGGAATAAGCAAATTGCAATATCCCTTAAGGCAACAAAATAATGTAGAAGCACGACTCTCAGCTGTTACTCTACAAACTAAACATACCTATTTATCAGCTTATATTTCATAGTAACTCATTAAGAATCTAAAGGATACAATATCGTCAAATCTACAGTTCCACATGCACATCTCTAACTGGTATCAGTCGACTAATTCATGGAAAATAACGATTTTTGGATGAAAATTTAGAAGTAAATTAGCCACCGCGACGTATTTTGAGCTCAGGTGAGGTTTTACGAATGAGGGCGCTTCAAAATTTGCAAAAGCAACAAATATTTCAGTGGCATTAAATGTTTGAATTTTAGTATATTTTTCTGGCGCCTCGTTTCTATTAAATTTCTTTTAACGTGAAGTAGTGTAAATAATCTTTGAAAGCAATTACCCATTTTGTCAACGGTCTAGTTTTAAACAGGCCTGAACATGTAAACAGATGTAAAGGTGGCCTGAGTTACATTCGTCGTTCGCGTCATAAAGCGTCGGATCGTTTTGGCGTCGATTTGTTTACAGCGTCGCTGTACTAACTACATACACACATGTCGTTTTTGTAAACAAATCGCGACAGCCGTTAACACATACGTTCCGATTTGCTGTGAAGTCCTATTTCGAACGACAATTCTACTATTTATAGATCTTACAATAATATTTACTTTGGCATCACTCGTCATTTTTTTTACAAGAAGAATTAAATATATAACTTAACCTAAATATTTTTATACAGCAGCAATTTATTGCACAATTACGCCCTGACACAGTCACCAACTCCAGTCACCCACCAAAATAACAAATCGGACACAATTTAACCGGCTTACAGACAACTCCAAAATCGTTTTTGCTATAACCCTTTTTAATAATTGCTGTAGTTTTCTTGAATCGAACTTTCATATTTATTTGGGGAGACAGCTGTAAACAAAAGAAAAATTCCCTTATAAATTAGTAAGAGTCGGTAAGTGGCATCCCTGCGCCATTTCCTTAGTGATTTCCTAGATAATTTATTCCAGGGGAATATAGTAAATCTCGCTAAATATCAAGGATCGGTAGAAGGAAAGGATAAGTTTAACAGAAAGTGGAACAGACGAGTGATAAATCAGGAACAGGTAGCCGTCCCGAAGGATCAGGACTAGAAATTGGGAGAGCCGCAGTCCTTTCCCTGTAGGACCTCGAGATGGATTGAGTCACTTGCCTGTCATTGCTGTTCCAATCTCATCTTGAACAAGCCTTGAAACGAAACCCCTCCCCAACAATTTCGATGACATTGATTACACACTTTTTGTTTTTAATCAAATCTTAATTGAATTAGGAAAGAAGTGGATGCGTTTTATAAAACTTGACTTCATTAATTTTCCGGGGTGATGCCACCACCTCCATTTGAAGTTTTACCGTACTCATAGACACATTTAGAATTAAGAAAGCTGAAATAGCAAAACGAGTTTAATTATAATTTTCCAGATATTGTAATTCTAAAAATGCACCACTACTACTGGAGATGCGAGAAATCATAAGTTAGACCCGTATAAACGAACGGTGAGCATAAATATTCCTTTTATACATTCGGCACACGCTTGGCCCATCAGTCGCCTTGTACTGAAGTCATGCATACCCGACCGACGCCAATGATATTTTAGCGTCGAGAAATCGAGAAATACGATCTTCTGCATTGGTCAACTAACCCGAATTGATATTCGCCACAAGTTCTTCAGTCGACATACGCGCGTCACCATACCTTATCTAACTTAGACATCAATATTTTATCACTCGTCTCGCATCATAAAAAATCGACACGATTATATCCTACAACCACTTCTCCAACCTCTTTTGTGCAGTTTCAAACCAGAAGCTCCCAAAAATTTAGCAAAATGTTAACGTCCTTTGAGACTCGAGCAAAGTTATTAGGTCGTTATCATGACGAATGGTGTTTGTTATGAAGGCGACACTCTCTGCTGTGTGGCCTTTTCTGATATTAGGTTAGTGTCATACAGTTATGGATTAAGCTCGTCACAATCAATGCCCCAGCTCAAGGGTGGAAATCACTAGTGCACTTTGTCATTTATATAAAATATCACCCTTAGGAGACCTTATAAATTCATTAAATAACTTTGCAATTTCTGCTGCATGAATCGTAGAAACCTATTTTTGAATTTTAAATACAATTAAAATGAGTTAATATGAAGTAGTAGTAGTAGTAGCAGTTCTCTATACAATCTACATAAAAATAAAGGTAAAAATCAACATATTTTCTTTTAACCAAATTTTGTAAAAATTTTATCTAAATGTATAGTTACATATCAAATAATTCAGATTGGTGTTCACATCTCTTTTGACAATGACAAATAGTTGTTAATTTTTTTTTTCTATGAAAAATATGTAATGTATTGAGAAAAACTAACAGTCATAAACAATTTTAGGTTATAATTATATTTCTGTAAGTCTAAACTATAATTTACAAAAAATAAAATAAAAAACATTTTTAGTTAAGAAATTTTATAAAAAATGGGGTTTGTTACACCTTACGTTTAATTAATAATAATTGTTAATAATCGCGTTATTTTTCGTGACCTTGGTTGAAAAAAACTTTCATAAGAATCGATGGTTCACAGAATTTGGTAAAAATTGTAAATGGTCATGATTTAAAACTTGTTTAAGAGGGAGTTTTTGAAACCGGGAGCAGGACTATTGTTTTAAGGAGAAAATGTGGCAATTTTGCGGTCGAGGTTACATTTAAATTCATCTAATTTAATGGAGGCGTAACTGAAAATGGTAAGGGTCGCATATAAACTCATATTCGTACCCTGCAGGTGTTCAGGCGAGGTACTAAAATTTTAATTTTGTACGAGATGAATTTATGGCCGAAGATGTGTTTAATTTTTAAAAATATTGGTTAAAATTGTTTCAAATATTTAGAAACGTTTCTGTGTTCAAGTTGCATTGTTTGTGGTGTGAAGCTATTAAATGTGAAGTAAACGTGAAATATGGAGCAGTAATTTGAATAAATCGTTAAGAAAGCTGAAGAGTAATAAATGAAAGTAGGAAGTAGAGTCTGGTTTAGCTTTGACAATTAAAACAAAATCAAGTCGAAATTAAACCGAATTTAAGCCAACACGCGCTCCAACAAAACAATTAAATCATTTAATTAAGGCTCATTATGGTCGCGTGACCGTTTTTTCGTCTCATGTTTTCGGCCCCTACGAACATTATTAAAGGAAGTCATTCTTCATAAGCGAATAATTGTTAGTTTCATTACGTATCAAAATTGCATATAAAAATGTGTATTTGTATGCACTTTTATCTGATCTGGAGATCATGCAAGGACCCGATGAACGCTTAAGGGTTTGCATGCAATTAAACACCGCACTTCCTTTTTGGTTCGTGTCCGAATTTCAACCGACTTTTGGCCGAATTTGCAAGTTTATTGCTGTATTGCCTTTTTAATATCTCGGCGCAAAAACTGTCTTGGATGTGTGTACAACTGGGCTCACAATATATCACGGGTTAATTGTCGGTTCTATGGAGCGAAACCGGTCGTAATTGCCGTGCTAATTAAAGTAGCATTATAGAAATAGCGTCATCTCTAAATAATTTATTTATTTAGCGATTATGGGGAAGTCGGTGCAAATAATAATAAGGAACATATTAATCGAGAAATTCTTGTGGCACACTTGGAGCGCAGCGAAGCTAAAAACGACTGTAGGGAGAGGTCATGCAGTCATAGCCGGCTATCAAATATCACATATAGGCTTATCAAGTCCATTGCTACAAGGTAACGAACATAAGCTATCACTCCAAGCGACGGATACAGGCGTCTATACTAAATAATGCAAAGAAAGCGACCGTATCACTCAGGCTCCCCAGTGCCCTCTAGCTCACCATCTCGTCCCTACCCCCTTTTCCATCGAGCTTAGGCCGGACGCTGTCACGTATGGCATTGTCTGGCCATGCAAAAACACAGAGAACTGTAAAAGATTAATAGCATAATTTGAATTTTTCATAATGACAGATGACCCCTTCGACATCTAAACATTTCTCGTTATAAACCTCGTTCTAAACAATTTATTCATGAACCGCTGTGATATAACCGCTATTTTTCCGCACCGCTCTTTTATGACACCACCAACAAATTGATTTCTCCAGACAATAACATTATTCCTGAACACTGTTACAATAACAAATCGATTTCTTACATCTAACGACCATGTCCGAAATTAAAATCTCCCAATCAATAACGAGCATAAGACGAAATTCGTTAGTAGTCACAGAAACGTCAAGCCCCCACTTGGTCGCCATGGCTCAACTAATATGTTTATAATTGTTATGTAATCTACCCTTAAGTATGATAATGTTGTTCAAGTTAAAAAACGACTTGCCAAAGCGATAATATTCGTGTAATTGAAATTGACATGAGTTTGCTATGTTAATTACAACTTGTAATTACAGAATCTCGATCAGAAAGCCAACATCTAGGATAATTTAGTTTCAGGTAATTAAAAATCCATTAGCGAAACGTGTAATGTAAATTCTTAATTTTAATGGAGAATACATTAACTAGTGACCGGCCGGTATTGCAGATAGCGATACCACCACAACTACGTTTATATATACTTAAATCATCTGCTACATTATCATCAATTACCGTTTTTGGGACGCTCATAATCGTATTCTTTTAAACCCAACAATTCAATAAAAACCACACATAATTTCGTCATTCCATTGTGTGGTGTTGGCGTAATTATAACATTAAAGTAAATCTATCGTGTATAAATTACTAATTCGATTAAGCGAGATGGGAAAATAAAATAGTTTTAATTATATAGGCAGGATAATTAAACAAGTTAGTTATAATTACATATTACAGCCGCGACTGCGCCGAAATGATCATGGTTGTTCAACAATTAACTCTATATAACACAATTAGTAAACGAGTTTGCTGTTTTTTTTTCAAGTTTAACTTAACTACCATTGTTAAAATTAACTTGCAAAAAACTTTTTTTTTTAATTTGAAGCCATCTTTTCAATTGACTTAAGCGCACTCGAGGCAAAAAGACGAAATGTGCAATAATTGTAAGCTACGGCTATGAAGCGCAATCTTCAATCAAGTACACGCAAGAAGAACCGTTAACGTTAATATTATCGACGAAAATTTAAATGAAATATCATTTTCCGAAGTCTCCCCTTTATTCAGAACTCAAAGGAGTACGTGGCAATTATCGGTTCTTCAGGTACAATAAATACATGACGGTTCAACTCTCGCAGCCTCAAAGGTCAACCGAAGTAGCTCTCTGACGGCTGCTGTCAAGTTCATAGCGTATTCAACTGAGGACGCGTAGCTAAAACCAAGAAATTTAAAAACCATGAAATGCTGCTGCAATGACCATTACACGCTTCATTAATAAACAACAATCTGATAAAGATAGATCGATCGTCTTCTTCTCAACGTCATATTGTCATAAGAAAGCATTGTTTCGAATACCGGCATCACCGCTGAGGAAGGTGAGAAGCAGCGAACTGGAAGCTATGTGGAAAATATAGCATTAATCTAATCTGAATAAATTAACTAGTTGTGCGTTCGGTTCACAAATTATTAAAAACGCACTCTTCGATCTGTAGAAAAAACTGCTATTAACTCTATTAAATTGAAACTCGCTTACTTAATATTCAAATAAATTTTGTTACCGTAGAGTAGCTGTGTGTATCTATGTCATCTCTTCTGACAAGCCCCTCACGAGCGAAGCGCCTAAGGCATTTGCTACCCCAAACCATGTCAAACCCCTTCACTTCCTGAGTGTACAGCAGCGATAGTATTAGACTGGCCGGAAGCAGGATTAATGACAATCATAGTGAAAAAATGTATTTTAATCGAAAACTTAACGTCTATATAATGGTTGAAAAGTTGAAGCATATAGTTAAAGCTTACTTGCTTATTACCATTGTTTGAACTAATAAGATCGTTTTCAGTCGAGTTAAGCAAAACAAACAAAGGGTTCCTAATCCATGAGTTTAAATGTAACTTTAACAGTGTAGATAATAACGTCTTGGAGACAAAGGCCTCAAGATCTTAAGATGTTGAGTAAACTCCAACGGTTCGACAAACATCGTAATGAGATGACGCTACCAACGTTAGTGACGCTTTTCGTTGCTTCGATGAATCCTGATTACATTACACGAGCTATGAAACCATTTACGAAATTTGACTGCCAGTAATTATATTATTAATGCATTAAGCTTAAGTGCATTGTGTTAATAAAGAATGATTAGTAGTTAAATTCATTGTCATATCTGCATACATTCTAAACAAAGAGAAAAAGATCAAATTCGCTCCGGATAAAATAATATTGACTTAGATTGTCATTTTTGGGGGAATTATTGTAATTAAGTTTAATTTTGCACGTAATTTGAACTGAGGAAAAGTTTTGATTGGCTTTGTAATTATGGCATCAATTTTAATTGGCAGAGCTGAAGAACGTCGCACTGAAACCCCGTCTTATAGATTTACCCCTGTGCCGTTGTAATTGCTCGCAGGGATTAAGTAATAGATGATTTCTAAATTATTCATTTTAATTTGTAGACCCTTTACAACAACGTGAATTATAAAATATATAGCCTATCTAAAAATGAGTTATCTTGACAGTTAAAAAATTGTAAATTTTAAGTAAATTGTAAACAATGTTTGAAAAACATGAGTGGAGGGACCGGCAGGTCATTAAAAATCAGCGATCTGTAAATTAATATCAAACAGGCTCTGTGTTTGATTTGATTTAGCTGAATATATAAATATAAAGAGGTCCACGAAGAGATCACGGTGTCCCAGGAGAGAACGAAATGGCAAGACCGCAGGCAGACGGATCCATAGATCGGAAGGGTCAAAAAGAAACGTTGAAATTAACATAGACCACCCTTCAATATCGAACATAGCCCCAGGTAGAATCTAGCGATGCGATAGTCAAAGGACACAAGGTACAGCGGTAGGATTTAAACTCGCAGGACTCCGTCCCAGGGGGCTCCAGGATAGCAGGAAGTTACCGGGCTAAAAGGCAAGGGTTAAACACTAATACAAACGAAACTCCCGCAGAATAACAATACAGACTTCCGCTGGCTTCTATGGCTCTCCCAGGAAAAAGCTGTGAATATTTATCATAATTAACAACATTTATGTTCCTCACAAAAAGAAAAAGAGTAAGGCAAACAAAAAGTTTGCTCAAATTGCTTGCAGCTCGCCTCTTTTCTATACCAGACCTTCATCAAACATTAACTTTGAAACAATACTGTCATTGACTTTGAATAATCGCCCCTTTACCACACTTCACAAAAAATTCGATAACCACCTGCCTTATTGCAAAATAAGTTAAAGTTAATTATTTGTCAAAATATTTAACTACATTTGCATTAAATTAACGCTATTATGCGAAAATTCCAAACACGTTAATGACAATGTTCCGTCAATAAAACATTCAAATTCAAGCATGCGCAGTGCTTCCTCCTAAATTTCACATAGATACCTATATGCGAATTTTACATTCATTATCCGCAATCTAAACAACGTGCTAATTCTTAAAACCATTAACCATAAAACTGATTGATTATGCTTTTCAAAAAGCTGCTAAAATACTTTAAACGAAGAAATTGCATCCTGAAAACCTCTAGAAACAAGAAAAGCTTGTGAATGACTAAAATCGTAACACAAAATTGAATGACATATAACTTTATAAAATAAGATCACACTACTTTGTCTTATTTTTTACTTTGATGCATTAATTCTTTGTTACTAAAACTAAAACTATTTTCTTTCTTGTTCATTCAGGGCGATATTATTTATTAATGTTCTTCTGAAAATTTTCTTAGTACGTCATACATTTTTTCTTTTTTTCATATTTTACTTTTTCCACCATTGGTTATTATGTCTTTTAATCTACTTATTCCCTGTTTAGTTGTAAAAAAAATCACGGGAATGGGTTGTGAGTCGATTGTCACATGTCAGTTGAGTCCGAAACGTTGTGAATAAAACACATTTTTAATTTGGTGTTAACAATTACACAAAATCTGTTGTTGGCAAAATACACGACTGTTGTGATTTTCGCTCAATCAGTGCTAAATATAAAGTGGTTTAAGCTATTTTCCAGATTTGTTTTTTTCTGTATATGTGTATGAATCGTCCCAACATTTTGACGTAATTTTCTTTGATCAAACTAAATTTAAACTAACAAATATTCCAAATTAAAAATATTCATATTAAGACGCAAATCATACTAAATGTTTAAAATTTCAATAGTGATATAGTGTATTATTGAATGAAAATTGATTCTAAATTTCTAAAAAAACCCTTTACAATTCAAAATATCATATGGGAATATAAACCTTATTCGAGTTATTCTCAATGAATAAAGTACACATTGAAACTATTTGATAACATACGTTGAAAAATTTCACAGAAAATCATTATGTGGTTTAATCATAAGCATCATTTTTATTCAAGTCTATCTTGAAAACGGTTTTTTAAAACATTGTATTACACAGTATTTTATTTTTTCTTCTGTATATCAAAAAGCAGCTCGTTATTTCTCTTATTTTCTTTATGTCTAGTATAACTCATTCTTTTTCATTATGGAGTTGATCCTGCTCTTATTTCTATAATTTTTGTGTTTTCATGTATTTTTTATTTTTTCATTGTTTTATTAGTGAAAATTTAGATGTTTTAAAAGTGGAAAAAAGTTAATGGTATTTTTCATATCGTTGAACTCATTAGTCACAAATGTTTTGTTGCGGCTGTTTCATAAAATCATGGCAAAACACGTTGTTCAGATCGCGAAAATATCATATTGTAAATGAAAATGATATAAAATTCCCCCGAAAACATTAGACAGAATTCATCGTTTGTGGATGTTTCGTCATCGTAAAATAAAGAAAAGCGAACTGAAAAAACCTTTTGTACTTTTATGAATTACGTATCACATGAAAGCTCTCCACAGTTTTATATTTCTAAAGGAATAATTACACTGTGCTAGCTGCAAAATGCAACTAGGTGGGCACCTGGTGGACAAAACACAGTCGTGTACGCTGAGTCTAGTAATACAAAATTTATTGAAAAGTTAGCTCGCATTTGCTAACAATTGTAATTT
>QDEB01098692.1:0-11514 GCA_004193795.1 Asbolus verrucosus | reverse complement strand
CAAATTTATTACTCAATAATTGATAAATCGGTAATAGGTTCTCGTACTTAAGCAAATATGTAGGTATTCAGCCTAACATCGGTTTATTTTCATCTTTGTTCTCAATAATTTAATTTCCTCGACTTCATGAATATCTAAATGGAATTAGTTGCTTGTATTATCTATCAGAAGTTCGATTTGTGAGCGGTTCATGATATTTATCTTTCACAAAACTTGTTAGCTTATTAATTTTGAATTCATCTTCGTAAATTGTGGCTGAAAGGCAAATGGAATTAATTGATAACGATGGGGCATAATCTTCGAAAACTGACAATAATAGATTAGGTATTTAGTTAGTTTTTGAAAAAGGTTTGGGATCAAAAATTTCCACAAAATACACAGCCACAAGTAATCTTATGTTAAATTATTTAATTTTTTAAAATTAGATATTTCTAAAAGTATGATGACTTGTTTACTTGTGTAATGGTCTTTGATTAAGTCTGATGTATGCATTTTTCATCCTAAACCACGAATTTACTTTTTGTTTTATAGTATTGTCGAGAACATTCAAGAATTGTGTCTTTGTGGAAATAAATATCAAACTACATTAGGAATTCCCTATTGAATGTGCATCAATTTAAAGATATCCACACCTTTCGCATTAGATAAAAGATAGGCATCGACCATAACTTGTAACTTATGCCATAAACAAATCAACTAAAACATAAGCATGAAATATGAAAAGGTTGTTTCTTTCACATAAAAGCTGTATAAGATTTATGAATATAACACGGAGGTGGTCAACGAAATTCACGTTTAAAATCAATATACAGACTCCACGGATAAAGATGATGAAAGCTGTATTCACCGCCCGACAAATAATTTCATATTTCTTTTTTAAGGTTACAAGATTGATGACTTCTCTCATATTCCTTTCTTTAACTTTAGTGTTTTTTTTTTTCATTGCTTAAATAGAAACGCTTCACATTTTTTGACAAACTAATAAAAAATATATCGCCTGAACGTGTAATCATTAATAATTCAACATAAAGTAGAGGCATGACAGAATATTTTCATTTAAGAAAATGACATAAACAACTTCGAGCACACTTTTGTGGGTATTTAAGAAATTATTACTAAGCATATTCATTAAATTTCAAAGATTGAGATTCTGAAGTTAAATTATTTCTCCCAGCTCCTATAAAAGTTGGGTTTTTTATGGCAACTAGTTGATAGCCAGTGGACGTAATAAAAGTTTCTTAAATTACCTCTCACAAATACATTTGAAAAAGTTTGAAAACTCACTTGAATTGATAATGTCTACATAAAGCTGACCGCAGCCATGATCGTCAATCACAGGAAGTCGTTACGGAATTCCAATTTCTAAAATTTGTTATGGATTTTCAATTCTTTACATCATTATGCTGGGGTTGTTTCCACGTCACGTTTCCAGGTTATTTGTTGTTAGATGCGGCTGAGAAATATCTAAGGCTAAAGCTAATTTAAATTTAAAGTGTCTGATTTTGCAGAAAATGATTCGTGCTCCTGAAATTTGTCGCTTCCTTTAGGTTCCAAAGAAAAACTTTCTTGGTATATGTTGTTATTCATTATTCTTAGTTCACAATGAATTTATTTAATGTAAATTACTGACGTGGATATGTTGATTTCAGTCTGCAACTCGGTATTTTAAAGTTTAAAATAATATTCTCATTTTCCAGCATTTCTGCTTAAAATTTCATTTGGAAATTTATTCTTGGATAAAGTTTCTTTAAATTGCCTGTACCGAAGTAGCTCGAAACGAAATCAAATCATTAATAAAAGTTAGTTTAACTTCAATAAAATTGTAAGTAGATATCTACCTAATGGGTTGTACCGTTTGCAGTTAAAGTTGATTTAAGATTTTCATGTTATTTGTATACAACACTCGTAATTGTACATAACTTCGTAATTCAGTTAAATCGATTCGACTCAAAGGCACATATACTAAAATCATCAGTTGTGAATAATTATTAGATAAAAGAATAAAATTATAGATTTATATTTAAAATATTTTTAAGAAGTTTCTTTTTATATTTAACTCAATTATTAGACTTCGTCCTTTATAAATGTCGTTTTTTGCTGAAATAGATTTTTTAATAAAAGTGCAATAAAATGTTATAAGCCAATACTATAAATTTGATGCCAACGAAAGAATAACGTCAAGTAGGTGAATTGGCCATGTTACGAGATACTTAGCTGGACTGTTTCCATAAAAATTTATTTTATTTAAAAACTAATAAAAAAATCTCCAAAAAGAAGTATGTGCTCTTTTTCTTACCTAAGGCTCATCCAAAATACCCCCAAGTTTTTAACTTGAGTGTTTTGGTGTCTTGAATGAGTAGAGGGAAGTGGCTATGCTTGGAATGGTAGTATGTGTAGAATAATAGAAGTAAAACGAAAACCATTTAAATTTGGCACTATTTCTTTAATTTTGTTGCCTATGTCGTGGTACCACTAACATAAAGTTCAAAATCTAATCTCCGACACTGTAGGTGTTTGGCTCTACAAATGTTAAAGTTTGAAAAACTGTTGATAAATGTTTTACCATTTCATTATCTTTAAGCAGTTGCCTTCTAGTTTTATCCATTTGTTTCATTTCCTTACATCATGTGCTCTAATGTTTCTATTTCTTCCTTGCGCATTTCGCATCATTCAACCAAAACTCTCCATTTAATTCCCTTAGATTCTCTTTTCCTTTTAATCTTTATACTTGTGTATTCGTTTTTTTTTTCAAAATATTTTATCTTCCTCTTTTTCATTTTCTGTTCCAATCAATTTTTCTTTCAACCATTCTTTCTTTCTTTTTTCTCTGATTTTCTTCGTACCCAGTAGCAATCTTTTTTTATACATTTCTAACACAACATATATTCGCATTTCTGTATTTAGACTGATCCATAATATTTTCCTTCCTCTCCATCATGTCTCTGTTCGATACATTACCACAATTTTCAAACATCATTACTCTTTTATTTATAATTTCTTTCAATATATCATCTCGATCACTTATGTAAATCGCAAACAAGCTGAGGCTTAATAAGTATCTTTTTGTTCGTCCAAAAGCATTCAATCGTTTCTCCTTTTATCTGTACTCTCTTAACTGTCTAAATTTCTATTTTTATGATCAGATGTTGTTTTTTCTTCAAAGATTCTTACAATTCCCGCTTCTATCCACGCTATCGAAAGCGATCTCAAGGTTAATGAATTTTTAGACTAAAATTACCATTAAAGGAACCGTTCCAAACAAATATTGCTTTGTCCGAACAAACATTTTTTTAACCAAGAGTTTCATTGTTATCCAGAGATTTATTCACAAAACTCAAGTCTGACCTCAAAGTCCGCTTCACTCTTCCCTCCTGAACGAGTTTTATATGGATGCTCTAATCATAACACATTCAGACTGGACAAATTTTAGTGTATAATCACAAATTTTAGTGTATAATCACTTTTGTGGTTATACACTAAAATGTGGAAAAAATATTCTGATTCTTATCATTTGGTGTCAGTTGAAAAATATGACTATAATGACTTTTAAGTCATTTTAATTTAAAATTTAGAAAATTTTAATGAAAAATATAATGAGAGAATTTGAAAATATTTTTTTTTCAGTTTGATCTAAAACTCAGTTACAAAATTTTCAACACTAGGGCAATATTAATTTGAAATCAAATAAAAATATTATCCAATTTTTCATTTATTTTAGAAGATTTTATAAAAAAATAGATAAGAAATCTTGTAATTTTTTAAAAAGGATTCATCTTTTATATTAAGAGAAAAAATTATAAAGCTGAAAATAAACAGGAAAAATATATTTATATTTCTAAAAATGTTTGTAGCAGAGCTGTACCATAATATTTTATATCAATCATTAAAAACAACAGTGATGAGAATGCAATAACAAAATTTATTTATGGCACAATAAAGTAGTTTCGCTCAAAAACTTTGTAAGTAGTGGTAATAATAGCAATAATCTTAGCTCTTTACTTGATTAAAATTTTCGTGTCTGTGTGAAGACGTTGTTTGCTCTTTCTCAACTCAAATATTATAAAACAAATTAATTTTCCAAATTAAACTTTTGCTTCACAATAATAACAATTGAGAGGAGCATGTGTACCATATTATCATTGTTGTCATAAGGAAA
Organism: Asbolus verrucosus; assembly: GCA_004193795.1. Lineage (NCBI taxonomy): Eukaryota > Metazoa > Arthropoda > Insecta > Coleoptera > Tenebrionidae > Asbolus > Asbolus verrucosus. The sequence continues at coordinate 7,358 of QDEB01098692.1, read as the reverse complement.
CTTACATAATGAAGTACCCTGGCTATGACTAAAATTCGAATAGAGAAACTTCTTTTCCATTTTAAATTCGGAAAAGTTCGAGCGATTAAAAGGAAAGTGTCTTACGTATGCACGTTTTTCGCACCTTTACGTTTATAAACTGAAATCAGGAACTTAATGCGAAGGCTGAATTCCAGTTACACAAACCTTGTTTTCCTTAACATTAAACAAAAGCACTGTGATAACACTCGATCTAGTTCCCAGAAATTCAATTAGATAAATTTTATACCGCAGAGCACATCAGCAAAATAAACTTAATCTCCTTTACCGTTATGCAAAATACGTTTACCGAGGGTAATGTTGGTGGAAAAAGAAATATCTGTGTTTTCCAGGACCCCAAGGCTACTCAGTCAACTTGGGAGTACTTAAGGTAATTCTTCATGGTCTTTATTTCACTAGAATTGTTATCTACGGCTTATTTTTATACTCTCCCAGCATTTAAAGCCGTCGTAAATTTACTTTTTAACCAACGAACCGTATTTATCGGGAATCTACGAATAATTTGTTTACACCCCGAGTAATATTTCGATATTTCCCGTTTAATTACTCGGTTTTTTTCACTGTTTGTTTCCAAATAAAAAGGCGGTTAAACCTAATAAAGCGTATCGTGTTTTTGAAAATAGACGTGTCAGGATGATATATGATGTTGTGTCAAATGGACGAATTATTGAAATGTGAAGCTTTTAAACAAACAAATGTAGTTTCTGACTGCCTGGCAATAAATTACTTTACGTTATTTAAAAAGCATTCACGTCACTAAACAGATTTTTTTTCAGCTTCGATTAACTTTGGAACTGGAGTGAAAATCAACAAATTGCAAGTTCCTGAGATAATCAAACATGGAACCTCTGTAATCTTAGACTGCGATTTTACCTTAGAAGACACAGAAGATGATCTCGTCGTGAAATGGTATTTCAACAACAACAAAACTCCGGTCTACCAATGGATCCCAGGTATTTACACCTGGACCAGCAAAAATCAAAGTTAACTTTATCAAGTTTCAGCTATGAAACCCCAAGGATTGGGTGTTTTAAAAGATCGCCTCAATTTGGAGTACGTCGCTAGTGTGGATGTGAATAGTGTCCACAGAGCCTTGCATATCCTTAAGGCCGTTCCTGATCTCTCCGGGAATTATACGTGCTCAGTTTCAACCCTCCAGAGTGAAGACATGAGATCTAAAAGCATGCTCGTATTTGGTAAGTAGACGCGAAAACTCTACCTGCTCAAATAATTTATTTCGAACTTATTTTTGAAAAAAAGCAATTTCTATTAAGTGAAAAAAACAAATTGTTCTTGCTTTAATGGCACATTTCAGTGTTTTACCACATTCGAGGACAATCATAATAATACCCCTAAATCGGTAAATGACAGATAAATTTAGCTTACGTTTTCTATTTACATTGTAGATGATCTATCACTTTCAATGACAGCACTATAAAAATGCCCGAAGGCATTCAATTCAAATCGTTTTGTTAGAAGTTTAAAGGATAATGTAGGTCACGACATCAGCAAATGTTCGAGACTAAATCGTTTTCTGCCACAGAAGGTTTGAAGATTTTCGTGGCTTAGATGTTATTTACGAGATTTTAATGAGAGCAGAACTGGTACAAAAATCGAAGTTTTTACTTTAATTTTAACCATGTTTTATAACTGCGATTTAGCTCGCACACTTCTCACATAAAATCTCACTTTTCTTTTAACGGTTGAAGTCTAGTTAACTGTCACAATTGGAATTTACGAACTCGAGAGCTTTAAATAAAAGAAATAGACGCTTTAAAAGGAATAACAAAGTACGCGCTAAATATGAACGTAAAAATTCATTTTATGCGAACCAGAATCTACAGAATCTAGGATTAATAATAAACCGTGGAAAATATCTGGCGATAAAGTCATCCATGAGATTTTTATAACAGAAGTGTAAGATTATACTTTAGAGAAGGATCTGCTTTATCAAAAAACAGTTAAAATGAAATAACAGCGAAGTAGATGGATTGTTTGATTTAAAAAAAATGTGCAGTCAGATACTTAGTTTGCCTAAGAAGATATTAGCCGTTGCTAATAATTTTCTAATCTTGAATATTATTGCAAAGATCTACAAGAAATGAAATGAAATTTAATATACACATTTGTTATTTCCCTTGTCATGTCATTTACAGTGGGACGAAATAATGGCAGATTGAGATAAAAATCGCACAGCGTACTGGCCACACAATACCGGCAGTCAGAACAGTGAATTTGTGACCATTTATTGTTTGGATGGTTAAATTTTTCTTATTTAAAGAATCAGCCATTGCTGTTTTGCGAAAACCTTAGAAAGAAACAGGCGTTTTCACATAACTAAATAAACTTGGCAACACATGAAACTTGAACAGTAAATGCAATTTAATAGATTAAAAAGAGTAACAACAAACTTTTCCAGCTAGCACCTAACGCTCACTGAACCTCGATACAATAGTATTTTCCATTAAAAATTTAATATATTTATTTGTGCATGTGTAAGCTTTTATCATATTACGATTTAATAATGTTTTATTCACAATGGGGGTAGTCGGTACAAAAAAAAAACATCAGGAAAGAAATAATGCATTTATTTAAATTATGAATATGACGTAAAAAACTAACATTTCATGCTCAAACATTTTTTTTAATATGCTTTACAAATCTGTCACGACATGTTATTTAATGCAGTATTTTTATGCATATATTTAACATTTTCACAGAAAAGTCATGAAAACAGCAAGAATAAAGAACATAACAGAAAAATGTCAAGTGTGGCCTTTTTTATTATTTTTATACTTTATAATGCTTCAGGTCTTTATCTGCAAAATTGTTTTTTATTTTGAATTCCTTTTACACAAAAAAAACAGGACATTCTTTTGGAAACCCCATTTAGAATAACAGGGTGCAATTTAAATATTATCGCCATCTTTGCATCTGTAACTTCTTCGGAAGTTCTTTTGTTACTTAAATTGAGAACATTTCAATTGTTGTGCGAAATTTGATAGAAAAAAGAAATAGATGATTGTAAACGACTTACCTAAGGTAATTCTGCTGTTGTCTTCCTCGGCCTAGGTCTTCTAACATCACCCTGGATTAGTTCAAGCACGAAGAAAAATTCAAAAACATACCAACTGAAAGAAATTTGAACCGTCTGCCCACCATATTCGCTACTAACCTACTAACCGAGGTGCCCACAAAAACGAAACAAAATATTATTTTATACAACATTAATTGAAAACTTAACACTTATCTCCTCACATATTTATAAATCTCTGAATATCTGCTGCCAATTGTTTATAATTTAGAACGATCGGTATATGCACATATGTGATTTATGGTTGTATTTATAATAACGAATGTAGGTTTTGAGATTTTGTAAACGTTTTTTATTTATTAGAGCCAATGGGTTACGATGGTTTTTGAATTATAAACTGATATTTAACAACCATTAAAGATTTTTATATTTACCTCCACATCCACTTTAATAAGAAATGTGTGATCCCGTCCGACAGAAAGAAGAACTATCAGGCCATGCAAAACTTATCATTAAAATTATTTGCCACCAGTTCTAGAATATCTGCATAACTTCAATAACTTTAAACATAGTTTTAAGAATCACCTATTTCCAAATTCTCTTCGGAGAAATGTATAATTTTACAACCCTACTAAATCATACACGTTGATAGTGTTCTCAGTTAAGTAAATTTAAATTATTTTAACTTATAACACTGCATAAAACAATAATTAGAGTGAGAATTTCTTGACATTTTTTTATAAATCTAATAAGCGTCGTTAAAATCCAAGAAATCTTTGTAATGTGAGCGTTAAAAATGTCGAAACATGAAAAAGATAAATTTCATTAAATGTAAAAATTTAAGTGCGTTCTTTTAGTAAATAATAAATAACTAAATGTTGTTTTTTCAATGTTCAGTTCCGTTTCGATGTGATATAGGTAATAATAAATACCGTTTTTACGTAAAAGTCTCATATTTTTTAATTTTTGTAATTTGCATATTTTTAAAAAACGTCTTGTGAGAACTGTCTTTTTTAATTAAACTGTTATTTTGCAAGCAGTTTAAATTTTTATTGTGTTTATTCATTTTTAACAAATGCTAACGTCAAATTAAATCAAAGCATAAAATTAATGTAAACTCCAAAAATTCGCAAATTAGTTAGGTTTCCTCATATCTAGCAAAGAAATATCCAATCAGAATTATGGACGGAGGGAAATTTTGACGTCAGGAATTAAGAACTGGCACTCTGAGAGAACTGTAAACAAGGAAGCATTTAGTGAAAAATTGAGTATTGGTAAAATCATAATATATGAGTAACATGTCATGAATAGGAAAATATCAGAAAGTAAAAACGCTAATTGTAGTCAAAGACGGCTGTGAATTATTTAGAGAATATTGCCGCTCTATATACTTATCAATTTTTACTAAAAAAATTTAATTATAGGGAAAAATGTTTTTGATTGTTGGCTGCACTCGTTACTAATTGTCACTACCGAAAAATTAAACTGCATGTATTCAATTACTTCTCTACTTACTTTATTAAAATGTTATAAGCAATCTGTTTTTTAGGTAATATTCACCCTTTTGTTTAAATTAATAATTCAAAGAATATGTTTTACATAACCTCCAATATAATGCCAGATCGTGTTGCTATGTCAAGAGTAAACAATCCGAATCATTATGATTATATAGCGGCACAAGACCAGTTGCATTTGTTTCCTCAGCTGCCTTCACTGCAGACATTTATAATGGCCCTGTATAAGCGACCGTTTCTAAAAAAGTGTTGATTACATGATTTTTCAAAAATGGTTGATTTAGTAGAAATCTAAAATTTTACCAATTTTCTACAAGAATATGTTCGAGAAATACCTCTAAAAAAGTGTTAAAAAATATTGACAGTCATACGTGGAAATTTTTATGATTAATTTTGTCTTCCACAATTTCTATATAATTCTTGATAATAAAAATAAAGATCAAGAAAGGATATGTTACGGGAATAAATTGTATTCTTAGAGGTTGAATTAGTCAAATGAAAGAAACGTTGCAGCTTGTATGATCTCCATTCGTTAAAACATTAATCTGATTTATTTAAGTAGACCCTTACTAGTTAGCTGTACCCTGCTGGCATGTTAAACAGAATTCTCAATAGACTAGAATCATGTACCAAATTTGCTATTCAAAAGTGTTATGAATGTTCCAAATTGCCAAACAAGGGAGCTTCACTATCTAATACCCCCACTTGTTTTTAAATAATAAGTTAGGGTATATTATCTCACACACAAGGGGAACTTAATCAACTTACGTGCAAGAAAAATTATTGCATGAAATGAAAAGGCAGTTCAAATTAAAGCTATAGACTAAACATTTTCGTTTTTGTTAATTATATAATTGTAATAATTCTGAGATAAGTAGACATGAATATTAATTATAACAGTTTGATACTCTTTCATATTAATTTCACGCAATGTAAGCTTGACACGCCTATATCGTTCCTTTGAAGGTTGGGGTTAATTTTGTTAATATTTCACCTTGACTGGTTCACGTAATACCGTACATATTTTTAATACATAAACTGGCAACAAGACTGCAAATCCACTTCGCAATTCATGCCAAGAGTAAAATGTAGAAATGCTGATCCAATCTTTTATAAAGAAAGCACCCAACGTCGATAAAATTTTATTACCCCACTTACAAACCAAATAATTTAGAAATTAAGGTTGGTAAATTATCGAGGGTTCAATCGGATCTCTTTAAACCAGTCAAAAGCGTTTTTATCCTCGGGCCAACGGAATCTCGAGATTGGTTTATAAGAATTAAGGACAAAGTTTAAACGCTCTATAAAATAGTTAACTGTCACTCAGGCCATAATTAATTCTCTTTTGGAACCGAATTACTTTGTCTTTGTTGTTCTACAGACTTTTTCTGTTGCTGATTCCAGTTTTATAATGGTTGCCCAAGTACATATTCAATTATGGCGCAAGAAACTTGCACTGCTCCCTGGCCAAACAAAACCGCTTGAATTAAAATACACACCCGTGAAGGCATTAGTGATTCTGCGGATTTCATTTACCTCCGTGTCATTATACTTATACAGGGGATTTGGATAAGAGCGTTGAAGTTAAACACGCTATCAACACCTCAAGCTGTTTGAACTCTGAAGATGACGACACCACCTTAAATGTCAAAGGTTCTGGCTCAAAATATGCAACGGCTCGTGAAATGGGGGCCCCTTATTGGAGCTAGCCGTCCGGAAGTCGTTTTTGGTTTCACTTTATCTTGGCACGTGATCGTCCATGCGATCTTGAGCGGAACTGGGGCTGTAATTATAACAAAAACTGCCCGTTGGAACTAGTCCCGAACTATTTGAGATATTGATGCGATAACTTCCGGTTTAGGGCATTCGAGTGCAATCGTGGTGGTGCGACTAATGTGGCGCGAGCAGTTGAGTGTGAAGACGTTAAGACGCAATTCATTTTAGTGTCAGCCGTTAAGTTGCGCAAATAATATTGTTTGAAGTATTTCGAGGAATGATCTTTTTTATTCGCTTTTTTATGTTACGGATGTCCATCCATTTAGGAGCTTTAAAAAAACTTTAAACTCTGGTGGGAATCAAGACGACTGTGTAAAACTCGTAAGTAGGATGTACATGCTTTACAATGCTATCCGCTCGAGGGTTTTTAATGTTATTAAATAGAAAAGTAACTTTTGTCTGCGACGTTTATTATTCGTTAATATAGTTTACAATTAAAAAAAAGATGCATCTCTTGCAAAGTTAAATTGTCCAATGAGTGATTTAATAATTTTAAAACTTAAGGCCGTTTGGCACCTGAAAGTTTAATATTAAAATTTAGGAATTAAGTTTTACCATTACGTAAGGTCAAGTTTATATATTAAGCAACTTTTATGTCACTGGTTAGTATTAAAAAAGACATATGTTTTACCCCTGTAAACAATAGTTTAAGAAAATTTAAATAATTTTGTTTGAAAACACATTAATTTAGGGTTATGAGGTTGCGAACAATTCTAAAATTGGGTTTTGCTTTAATGTTTAGTATAATTCAATGAATTTAATAATAATTGTGCATTTGCATGTTAAATTATTATTATTACAGACACGATAAAGATTTCCATAGGTAATCAATACAATAAAAAGTAATACAACTTATTATCCAGTACAATAATCAATTTATATAAGTATATAGATCTATAACGGGTGTTCATTTAAAAAGTGCATCAAGTTGCGTTTGGAAACAATTGAATAAAATGAGGTATGTCCGCAATTTTTGACAAACGAAAAATACAATG